>JAHPZR010003997.1:0-20000 GCA_019787425.1 Platygyra sinensis
TCATGTGAGAATGGATGGACCAAAGACCCCATGCATGTTGATAATTGATAATTTTCTTAATTTGATATAGGAAGCCAAGTTGATGGAATTTGAGGAAAACGAAAATACAGCAGCTTACAGCATAAGGGGGAAAATTATATTCGCAATGTGATCGATTTGAAAAACGAACCAACACGATTATCATATGACAAATCACCAAAACACTTGCCACCAAAGAAAGTACCTTCTGATCAATTCCTCGATAGCTTTTCAATTGCATTCTTTTGTTTTTAAATTGATTATTCTAATTTAATTATATTTTCGTTTTCTTTTCTGTGTGACAGACGTGCTGGCCTAGTGGCTAGTGCGCTGGATAAGCATCAAGGGCCCGCTGAGTTATTACGATATGCTCTTGGGCAAGACAGAGCAAGGCAAATTTAATATTGAAGGTGTAACCCTGCGATAGACCATCATCTTTTTCGGGGTAGAGCAAAATTCTCCTAGTATTTTAATGCTGCAGAAACTGGGATAATGCGCGGCGTATGTATGGACCCCTTGGCTCGGTGCAGCTAGGATTCTGTGAGTGACCTATTTCGCTGGGGGGGTCTGGGGGTGTGCCCCTATACAATTTTGCACAATTAAAGCGCTCTTCGCGCGTTTTTCACGATTTTCAATCGATACATTTATGTATCGATTGGACTCACTCTGGCTGGTCTAAGTTACTGCAACACAAGTTTTCACAAATGCAAGCATGAATATGTCTGCATGTATTCTTTTTAATGAACAAAAACAAAGGATCAAATCTCCCGAGTATCATCTCATGATCTGTATTGGGAAAACAAAATGTACAAGCGAAAAAGGTCTATTGAAGTTATTATTCATTCAAAAAATTTCCCCGTTTATGATTGGTTAAAACCACAAGCATAATTCACCATAACCAGCTGCTGTTGACCAAATAATGAACCAATGACTTCAAAAGTGTATCCCGTTTCAAATTATTGAGCCGATGACGTGAAAATGACGTCAAAAGTGTAGCCCGCTGAAGATTATTAAACCGTTGACTGAGAAAACCTGGGAATGAGATTAAATTATTTTTGGTGAGCGGAAAAACAAAGAGCGAAATGTCCAAACACCTTTAAGAATGGGGAAATATTTTGAATGAATAATAAAGAAATTATTGAATTCGGCTTTCATAAGATATGAAGAATTCTACAGATCTCGGAGGGTGTTATCCACCTCGGCCTTCGGCCTCTGTGGATAACACCCTCCTCGATCTGCAGAATTTTTCATATCCTACTCAGCTTAATTCAATAATTGCTAATTAATATGCATTTTAGGATCTTCAATCGTTATTATAGCCATACATTATACTCTAGTCGTCATCGTCGTCATTATCAAACGTTCACCACTGTGACTTCCACCAGCTCACAATTTCTCAGTCAGTAGGGCTCTAAGTCTCTTGTAACAGAATTTGTCAGTACTTCATGATGTATAGTTGCCGAAACAAAGCTCTCCATTTTCTTAACTGTTTAAACCCCTAACAACTTAACTTATTCACAATAACACCGGACAAATATCGATAACAGCCTTCCTGAGCTCAAGCTTGGAGAAAACATTACATTACTTACAACATAAGACAAAAATTACCAATTATTAAACGAATAAAAGGCATTGTCTGTAGCAGTTCTTTTAACTCCAAAATGGGTAAAATAAAGTGGTTATTGATCAGTATTGCCTTGCCGGCATTGCTGAGTTAAATCTTTTTTTCTTCTTTTTCATGGCGTACTTTTGCTAGTTCTACCGTTCCAACGGTTCTGTGGCGGCTCTGCACACGTAGCTTCTTTAACTCTTCGGGTATGCTTCGTGTTAATGTGGCGTTCTTTCATCTTGAAATTCTTCACTTCTTAAGCATGCCTTTTGTCTTGCTCGCTTTTCGTTAGGCATGACGAAAAGGAAAAGCAAAGTTCCTCTCCTCTAAACTAGTTTGAGACTTATTTAGCTAATTTTAGGAAACTGGTATGGTACAACGGCAAGGCAGCGTCGAAGCGACAAAAAAACGCGACTACTTCATCTGGCGCCCAGTCCCAGTCTCAGTCGTTCCATCTAAAAATATATTTAAACAGAGCAAAAATGTTTATACCAAACGAAATAGTTGGTAGGCGAGAATAAGAATGACGCGGCGAAAGTGCTTCGATTTATTCGGTGTTATCAAATTTTTCTTAAGATATCGTGTGTTCAGTATGGAGCAAGGCATCCTAGACAATTATTTACTGAGAGTACATGAAACTGAATGTCTGACAAGCAGAAGATATTCATCCCATACAAGCGGCCCAAAACGTAGATGACCGGCTGTTTGTAGTTAAATGTTAAGAGTTTTTCGACTCAAAATCAGTTCAGATCGAATGCTTGTCAACAGGCTAGGCGGCTATGAATAATAAAAAGGGCACGGGGAATAATACCATTTTATTTTTACTTACAGGAGTAGATAATGGCAGCTATATTTCTATTGATTCTGGTTAGCGTCTTCCATGGTTTTGCCAGTGGTTGCGTCATCGAAGGTATGCTTAGCATCATCAACATCTCTTTTTTTCTTATTTTTCTTCAGTTGCCATTATTCTGTTTAATTAACCACGGTATAATAAGCTACCCTTAATTTACATTGTTTATTACAGTCAACTCTCTCGTAAGCGGACACCCTCGGGAATTGAAAAACGTGTCCGTTAGTAGAGCTGTCCGCTTACGAGAATTATTCCCGTAAGCGGACACCAAAGAAAAATAGGGTGGATGTCCGCTTACGGGAGAGTTAATTAGCGGGTGTTAATTGTGTTTTATTGCGTAGACAAAAATAGCAACTGAAGATATAAAGCGAAACTCTTTATTGATGTAAAAAGCGATCCCCGCTGTTCTGTTGCTCTGTTAAAGGTCATATTTTTGTTGATTTATTGCAAATTAAAGACAAATTTCATTGCCAAGAGTCAATTACGTACATGGTGTGTCCGCTTACGAGAGAGCGTAAACAAAAGAAAAATCCAATTTTCATTTTCAAAAGTGTCCGCGTCCGCATACGAGAGAGTGTCCGTTTACGGGAATGTGTAAATAGAAAGTTTGACTGAGAGGTAAAAACGGGGATTTAAAAAGCCGTCCGTAAGTAGAGCTGTCCGCTTACGAGAGTGTCCGTTAGCGGAGAGTTGACTGTAGTATTGTATTATGTTGGGTACAAATAAAGTTGTTGTTGTTGTTGTTGTTGTCTTACTCGAGATAAGATGCTTTAACACTGATACTGCTTACAAAATCTTAGTGTAATATAAAGGAACTTTTTTTGCGAGAGGGTTCATTGATTTAAAAAAAAACCAATAAACAAAATCCTTTCTTTGAAAAACAACCTAGACGAGATACTTTTTACCTTTCACGTGCAAAACATAGCCACTTTAAATTATGTGGCTACAAGACCCCTGAAATTGGAATAAAACTTTTCTTATTCTTTTTCCCTACACTCCCCCGCTGAACGCTTACCACCATAAAACCGAAAGAAAATAATTATCTTTCCTCGATCCCTTACCCATTAATAAAGAAAACTCGTGGGCTTGCGTCCTAGTTGTGTCGGCTCCTTCTCTTCCATGCACTTAGAAAATTAATTGACACCTTTTTGAAAAAAAAATGAAAAATAAATTACATCTTCATTCACTGGAAAATTTCACGAGAATCAAAAGTTTCTTGAAAATCAGAAAAGCCGCCTACAAATTCAAATTTCTTTTATTGGTGAGAGGATCAGTAGAAAACTAGCGATCTCTCTCTTTTGACAATGAGCAGCCGCAGTGCCATTTATCCATGCAAAATGCCTACGAAATAACGCATAGTCACTTTTAAAGAAGCGTACTGATACATACCAACATGTATACATACATGACTTTATTTGCCTCGAAATTTATAGATTATATAGCTAACTAAGAAGCTAATATCTTCGAGAAAAATAGAACTGTAAATATAAAAACACCTAACCTTCTACTAACTATTATATTTGACTACACTGATTAGAAAACATCTAACCAGTGTGGTAATCAGCAAACATACCTGAAAGGAATTTGTTTCCACGAGGGTAAAACCAAACAAAGTACTGGGTCCGTTCTGATGTTCTCAGGTAGAGAGTTACAAGTTTTGCAAGCAACATACTCAAGTGTGAAGACCATAACAATTGGAAGCAGTTTTATACAATGAAAATATATCAGTTTCTCTGGGAAAATATAATATATGTTAGTCGTTTCTTCATTCCCCATTTTTCCTTGAACAGGTTATGCTCTTCATTTCCCACAACAAGGAGTGACTGATTACGTCAACGTCTGGGGCATGCGCGATTTGACTCAGCTTACTGTGTGCTTCTGGATGAAATCGAGTGCTTCAAATGTTGGCACACCATTCAGTTACGCTTTGCCAGAGAACCGTAATGAGGTGCTCATCGAAGACTACAGTGCTTTTAAACTGTATATTGGAGGCGAAATGACGTAAGTTAAATTTAATTTAGGGTTTTCGAGTAGAGTTGAAACGTTATATCTAATTCAGAAATAGTCAGTCATGGATTTAAACTTATCCTTCTGGCAAATCCGATGAATATGGAATAAAAAAGCAACTTGTCTTGTAGCTGACAAGCCATTAATATATAATTGAAAAGGAGGCTGATGTACGCATGGTTGAATGAGGCAAAGTGTATTTGAAGTTGTGATACGGGTTATATTCGATTCACCCAAGTCGGCATTTTGCATAAATCCTTCCGAGGGACAACAAATATTCTTCTTCCATTGACAAGGACTTTTATGACCAGCACTTTTTCGATTCCTAAAGATCTCAGCTAGAATTGAAATTTTGGAAAAGTGTAAAGCCAAGCTTGAAATTTCTTAAGACTGAAATCTCTTTTTAAAAGCAGGAATTAAGACTCGGTCTTAATAAGTTTTTCTCTACTGTTCCAGGTTAACACATGAATCAGCTAATGATGGCAATTGGCATCACATTTGCGTAACATGGCAAAACAGTGATGGCGCGTGGCAATTCTACAAAGATGGAGAACTACACACTCACAACAAAGGTCTGTGCGAAGGATGCATCATTAAAGGAGGAGGGTCCTTAGTACTGGGCCAAGATCAAGATGCAGTCGGAGGAGGCTTTGAATCACAAGCGTCATTCCAAGGGTCCTTGACCAACGTCAACGTGTGGTCCTATGTCCTTTCGGAAGGTGCAATGAAGAGTATGTCAAAGTCTTGCCTGTCAGGGGTGGGGAATGTGTACAAGTGGTCCGACTTCATTTATGGCGTCAAAGGAAAAACCGCAGTTGTTATTCCATCTCCTTGTTATCCGCTCAGTACGCAGGGATGATTACTCCGCGGCCCCAGACACGTTGTGTTCAATCTTTTCCAAAAAAATATGGCCAGTTTAAGTAAAACTATAGTAATTGTTAAGCGAGAATCGCAACTGTGGAGCTTTAACGTAAAATATAAGTTAACAGTCATCGAGCCATGAACACAAGTGTACACTGAAAGATCAGAATAAAAACTGACGTCATAACAAATGCTTGATCTTGATCTTCAGTTAAACTGTGTCCACAACGCAGGTTTTCAATCACCTCAAGCTCAATGCCATTCGAAGTCAGCTTGGAATTGACAGAGCCATAAACATTTGTCGTCTCAGTACTAGTCTCCGGGTGTGTTCACAGTACAATTCCGATGATATGTTCATGTTCAACTTAACAGCAATATTGCATCAGAGGAATCGTAGAAATTTTCCTTACACTTAATGAACTCATCGCTAACGTTCATTAACATGTCCACAAGTACTATTTGAGCTGCCCCCCAAGATTTTAAAGACCGACAACTGACCAAAGATTTTGGAAGCAGCCAACTTGAATTCAACATCTCGGTTTTCTTGATCTTTCCATGAGGACAGAAAGCCACAAAAATTAGTCAAAAGCAGTTAAAGGTGATAAAAGGATTCTGAAACATTTTAAAAAAAAACTAGAAGACGCAGCAAAATGTTATTTTAAAAGGCTAAATTTGGAAATACATGCTTTTTATGCGTGGTTGCTGAACTCGAGTCGAGGCAACATCAATCTCCTCGATATGGCATTCACCCGGCATTGCCATACTTGTCTAATTTTTTTCCCAGATAGAATCACCTCAAACTTTAGTGATCTTTTCCTCAATTTTAGGAACTTTTTAGTAATTGTAACTGGACTGAGTAAAGTTCAGTTCATGAAGTGACTAGCATTTGAAATATCACAAGCACCAGCGGTCTCTGAATTACTCGACACGAAACTCAATAAAGAGTTTTTCGTAATAAATGGGGTGGTAATTACTTATTGACCGAGAGTGAGGTCTTAACGAGAAAATCTGAGACTGAGACCTTGCCGTAATGACTGAGTGATAGCGAAGTCAAAACGGCAAGACCGAGGTTTGAGATTTTCCCGCAAAGTCCAAACTTTCGAGGTAATTCTGGATTATGATTCACTGAAAGACAATATAAAATTTTCTAAAACAACGATATTGTAAAATGATGACGAAATTTTTTTCATGTTTACATTATTAATAAGTAATATTACGGTTTTTCTGCTTCCGAAGCGGCTCGTGCAATTTCAGCTTTTTGAATGAACTAACTCTTGCAATATAATTCCAAAAACCGCCATGCTGGAGAGCAAACTGCGCACTGTGACATCCAAAACAAAGCAACTTAACTTGATATTATTTTGTTTTGGATGCCCCAGAACGTGGGCAATTTGCTCTCTAGCATGGCGGTTTTGTACCATGTGACCATAAACTGCAAAGGACCTATTGAACTCGAAACCGTATAATTACCTATACTATTGCATCTAACCCTAAACTAAGCATAGGAGAGAAAATGTCTCACAGCAAGAGGACGAAGAGTGAAAGAGTTAGCCCCCATGCAGGCTTTATTCCACAAACTATGTTTCAATTACATCCGAAGGGTTTAGAAATAGCCAGTCCTGTGACACAATTTCTGATCATGTGGACATTCCAAGTTGTTTTACTTGCATTGCCACCCTCCACTAAAGCATTCACGAAGAACTGAGTATCATGGCCAAAAATTACGTGATATCAGCTTGGGAATAAGGTCTGTATGGGAGAGCAACTCCCTTACCACTACACCTGTCTTGTCCCGTCTGTCTTGGCCGGTGTACAGTATGCGATTTTCACATTCGCGACCACTGTGGAGACTACTGGCGAGGACGTTGAAGGCACTTTCACTTTCACTGTCATTAATATTAATACCGCTAAATTATATTGGAAACCAGGAGAATTTATGGCAAATATAGGCTCGTTACATATCTAATTGTAATTTAAGTTTATTGTAAGCTTCAAAGCCATATCGTTTGTCCCGAGTCTCCCCAGTACGCGAACCATGCCTAGACTAAACACATCTAATATTTCGCTGAACGCGCACCAAACAGTGGTTAGATAATGTAAAGATCAACCTCGTCCAGTCCCTGAACTCTCCTTTCTTCCCGCCCCATACAGGGGCTGAACCCGGGCGGGCGAAAGAAGAGTCCAGGATAACTTGCATGCGCATGTTCAGAAGGCCGCCATTTTTTCCCCCCAAATCGGGGGAAAAACCATATTTGGAAGTAATTTTCAGATTTAGCTCGTGGCGCGATTTTCTGAATGATAATATACAAGCAACAATTTCTGCATTCAGATTGATTAAAAACATGTCAATTAATCCCAAATCAGTAGAATTTCACCAGTGCCACGCTAAACCACATTCGATTTGTCTTTTTATCACATTATCAAAGATAACGAAAGAAATCTTTTCCTAGATTTGTTGACAATTGAAAACACCAACTCGGACTTGAAAGTGCACGCGCTGCATTATGCAAATGAGCTACTCGTACACGTCAGACTTTCCTTTCAAAAACTTTGGCAAAATCGCTAAACATATAGAAACAATACGAAAAAAATGTTTGGGAAAAGAGTAATGACGCCAACTCGTTGTCGATAAGAGTACAGACCACGATAAACCATATTTCGATTTTACGTTGTTATGTTTTTTACGACAATATCAACGTCAAAGAAAATGTTTTCTTTTAGAGCTTGAGCTAAAAAAGGCATTGCGCGACACATCGACGCGAGCAGCGTGGTTGGGACCTAGTAATTTTTGATTGGTTCGTTCTGAGCATGCGCATGTAAGTTTTCCTGGACTCTTCTTTCGCCCGCCCGGGTTCAGCCCCTATATGGGGCGGGAAGAAAGGAGAGTTCAGGGAGTCTGGACTAAGATCAACCGAACTTAAGTTGGCTGGTCTTTAATTTTGTGATCTCTCAAATGAGTTCTATGTATCTTTATACGATTTTTATTTTTTACTCTAAGCCGTCGTAGATTCTTTTATTTAGTGCGATTTGAACTTTCGACTCGCACGTGATTAGGTCGTGCTCCTTTAAACTGCGGCAAATTTGTATGCAGTCGGCATCAGGCAGACGATTTTTCGCAGTTTTGTTTCAAATTTTTTCAGTTTGGATGTGTAACAAAACACTTAATGACTGGTTCCCCAGGAAAAAGCGAGTTTTGTTTCCCCTCGACCATTGGGAACATTAGGCCATTTTACAGTTTTTGCTCAGTTACCTGGCCCATGGATGAAAGCGAGGATGTAGGTGACCTTGCTTTGATACAGACCTCTCTGCTTTCATCATGTATTTAGCATTAGAGTAACTGATTTACATAACAAAAGCAGTGGGGTCTGTATCAGAACAAAGTCACGTCCAGCTTCGCTGCCATTCAAGAAGGTCTCCCAGGGGGTGCATGTTCCCTACAAAAAGAATCGAGTTTCTCCCTTGTTCCCCAAAAGTAAGCTTAAGATGTTCCCTTAAATTCACTTTTGTTAAGTTTCCCCTGTTCCCAGAAATTCTATTGCATGTTCCCTTGATCCCAGAAAGATTCTTTAATGTTCCCCAAAACTCGTAACATTTGATGGTCAGTTACTTTTATAAGTTTTACCTCGCCGATTTCATAGAAGAAAAAATCACCCAGGGACTCACCAATACGCCCGTTGTCTTCTTCTCGATGAACTCTAGGCAATTATCTCCATGCCTCATTAGCAGAAATTGTTGTTGATGCTGTTAGTTCGTATTGGGTGATCTTCCGGGTGAGTTATAGTTCTGCAAAAGAACTGATGTTGGTGACTTGACGTTTTGACGACCTGAGCGGAAGTCATCTTCCGAGTCAAGTGAATAGTGTTTTGTCAGTCGATGTTGTTATAAGTCCTGGCAGTCATAAAACGATTGCGTCAGTTGTTTATTCATGTAAGAGTGGAGGAACGATCACTGGCCGTCTGAATTTCGTCCTGCCGAAGTAGAATCAGCTGTTCTTCCTGTTTTTAAATTCCAAAAACATCTTGATTTATTGTAGGACGTCGAGATACAAATAATGGATACTCCCCCCCCCCCTTTTTTTCCCTTTTCAAATGTATGTCTCAGGATCTTCCGTAAGTCCTGCGTGGCAGGCGTGCCGAAGGGGAGGAAAGGGGAAGACGAGCTAGTGAAGCGCGAGAAGATTCGGACGGCGGTGAGGATGACCACTAGCATTTTTTTTATGCCAACTTTGTAGCAGTGTCCTGTAGGCAGGCTAGTACCAAGGTGATTTCAGAGCCACATTTATCATCCTTAAAGTGCTACTATGATCAAAAAATCATTTCCTTTTTCCTTCCAGATTTTGAAAGCGTGTTCGCTTAACACCTAACTGGCAAAGTTTTGAGCTTTGAGTTTTATCCAAAGGACTGTTTATTTGAGTGTAAGTTTTGGATTTCACAGTCCCCATTTACTCTCGTTCAAAACTGACCGATTAGACCTCAGAGGGTTGGATCTACAGAAAATGACGTCATTTACTCACTAGCTTAAAATTTCACCGTGTAAACGCATTTATTATACATGCAAAACACGGGTTTTAAACGTCTGAAAAGACCGAAACTCCCGTGCTGCATATTTAATTCAGCCGCGTACACACGCATTTGCATTCTTAAACTAGTGAGTCGTTGACGTCATTTTCTACTCGACCCAGCTCTCTCAAGCTTTAAAGTTAGTAATGGCGGACCAATAAGTAAGAAATTCCAGTTAAAATAAACAAGTGTCTTTTTAAAAATCAGAACTTAAAAAGTGGGTCAGTTAGTGTTTAGTTAACATAGTTTCAAATCAAAGAGAAAAAGGATTTAATGGTCCTAGTGGCACTTTAACACAGACTGATAGGGACGTGTACAAAAACTCTGTTACTTCTTTCTGGTGGCATGTGTTGTACTGATCATGGTCACCTAATTTGGTTAAGTCAACTGCTGGGACATCTGGTGGGCCCACTGCAATACAGATTAATAAGGAGAGTTGCTGGGCTGTGTTTGGTTGTCAGATATTTTGCACAGTTTTTGGAACGTTCTGATCTGATCGTGAACAGCTCTCCATTCCTCACATCAACAACGTTTAGACCAGGTAGCTTGTTTGTGTTTGGAGGCGTAACTTTCAGCAAGGTCAGAGTAGTTTGCAGAGCCAAAGGTGTGTGGATAGTATGGACTAAAGCTAGTGAGAGCGGCTCGTAGGGATTTTCGGTTTTGCGGATTTGGACCATATTTTGGCGCGGTTTTTCGGTTTTCGCGCCTTAAAATTGCGGTTTTTCGTCTTGGTGGCGGTTGACGGGGTTTCTACATGCAATTTAGTCTTGGTTTTCGGTTTCTGTCAACAAGGATGGCGGTTTTTTCGGATTTTTCTGCCCAATGCATTTTACGTTTTTTTTGGTTTTACCAAGGATGTTGCACCTCGCAGTCACTCTAAAATTGTAACTTCAAGTGACCACTCACAGTTAGAGAGATGCATGACAAGCCTAGTCTCACATGTAAGTTCAAAATGTTTCAGTCCTAACAAGATCAGTATCGTATGGCTAGCTCCCACCAAGGTTCTGCAGTATGTTGAGAATGTTTGTCACGTGACTTTAAGACGCCCAAACACTAGCCCTAACTAGCCCTACCTCAAACCCAAAGAACTGACACAAAGGCCCGCGGAGGTGACGTTTATTCTGCATTACTTTAGCACTGTTATCTGTGGAATTTGACTATAACATTGTGTAAGTGTTTTCTGAGAATATCAAATACCTTGGGCACGTGAAATCATTGTTCCCCTTTGAGCTATGTGCTGGCCCAGGTTGCAATTTTCTGCTTGGATGTGTGAGTGATTAAAGCGTAGCACGTTTTGTTGACTGTGTTAATTCCCTTCGATTACATTCCTGCAGTTAGTCAAATTAATTCGAGTTTATAAGTTGCTTCGATAGCGTCGCCCTTTCTGCCATAACAGACAAACACTCTAGAATCCCATGGGAACGCTTGGGACGTCTTTTCTATTATGGCTGGGATAAACCTGAAATTTTGTGCGGGTTAAATTAGAGATAACGGAAAGAAAATTATTTTTGAAACACTAACAGAGAGTTGAGCTCCACCTAAGAGAACCGAAGAGAACCCGAAGAGAATTCCAGATTGTTTGGAGACTGTTTGGATGTCCATATAGTAAATTATTTTTGAACTACATCAAATCTTTACTGTTTCTTATTTCTCGACATTTTACTTCCCTTTCGAGAAAAACTATTTCCTGCGTGGGGTGAGTAGAGAGTTTTTATATTGAAACTCAAACGAGAAATTTCCATTGCACCCATTTTAATTAAGCAGCAGAAAAAACTACTGTTAGGGTCACCTCGCCTTAATTGGTTAGCTTTGCTGAGCCTGCTTGTGATGGTAGTGAGAAAATGACAGATGCTAACAGACAAGAAAATAACCACTTGCTTCTATCTCGTAAATTGTAAATCGCTTTTTGTTTGTTTCTGGCTTTCATGCCATCCTTACTGGTTTATGGTAAAATCAATTTTGTTGCTTAATAAAAGCCAATCTTTTGCGGTTAATAAAATGACATTTTCTTACCTGCTTCATAAATTTCGACTGTGCTAAAGCCAGATTTCAAAAAGCCCATATATTTTCAATTCGTTTTTAACTTTGTGCCTTTCATCTGAAAATCAAATACTTGGTATCAGTAATCATTGACAAGGTCCACTTATCTTGCAGGTAGTGTGTTGATGAATATGGCAGATTCATGGCAGTAAAATGACACATGGCTCAGTGAGCTTGCTTCATAAATTAGTCATCTCGTTTTTGCTTATTTCTGGCTACGCTTAAATGTGGATGAGGCTGACTCAACTTAATACCATAGACCCGTTTTAGGTAGAAAATCTTTCAGTATTGCGATCAAATATTAACTGTACCAAAGCCAGCTTGTAACAAGTCCATTTTCTCAATTTCCTTTTAAATTTGTGTCATTCACCTGAAAATCAGTTACTTGGAATCAGTAACCATTGACAAGGTTAAACTAATCTTGCAGGTAGTGTCGTTGATGAATATGACAGATTCAATGGAAGTGAAACGATATGATGACTCAGTAAGCCCGCTTCATAAATTAGTCATATCTTGTTTGTTCTTTCTGACTTACGCGATTTGTTACTTCATTACATAATAAGGTTACGTTTAAGTACTTCATTCCATTTTCGTCCCGCGCAAGATCGCCAGAGCATTCCAGCAACTTCAAAGGCAAGGTAAAAAAAATCCACAAACTTATTCACATTTATGGTCATTGTTGAACTTTTAATTCTAAAATTAAGTTTGTTTGGACTTGTATATTTGCGTTTTGGCATTAATAGAGTTTCATGATAATGCCCTCAATTATTTTCCGGGAAGGCGTTTGTTCACAAGTCTATCTTTCTCTAGAAATGGTCTTTCTGTTTTGACTTTTTCTTATTCTGGCACTGCCAGAAGGATACAAGGCTGCGGATGCCTCTTAGAGTAGTTGGACGAGTTAACTGCGGTTCGACGGAGTATGTGCCAGTCAAAGTACAACTGTATGATGACGATGACGATGGTAAGTAATCTCAGTTCCCTTTGGCGAGGCCATTGGAAACATTATTCACTTCTTCGCGTTCATATCTTCGTGGCAAGGCGTAGTAGACATTATTCGTATCTTCGCGTGTGCCATCAGGAAAATTTGTGTAACAGAGTCGTAATAAGGTCGTGCCCCTTTGTGTAGATCAATAGAGCAAAGTGAAGTACCTTTGGTACACATGATGCCAATAAAGTTTACAGTTGATCGTCAGTCTTTATAAAGTAAGTAACATTTTCATATAAACTCTGGGTCAACAAACCGCTGGACATATAGACACCAGCTGGTTATGGCCTGTTTATTTTAAAGTGGCGGCCATATTGAACTCCGATTCCCACATGAAACGTTCCCGTTGTATCGACTCTAGGATACGGGTACGAAATATTTGTCTCTGACCATAATCAAACGTAGCGTGGCGAAGTTGAATTTGGAAATGCACGGCAAACTAACACAGTTGTTGACCAGAACGCTGTGAACCTGGAATATCCTCAGCATAATTCAGTTCTAGCCATAAAGCCACTTCGCCGTCTTATTTCGTGAAGAAAATTATCTCTCAAAAAACATTTGAATTAACAATTGGTTCATGCTTTGCGTGTCACTTATCTGAGTTTATGGAGCACGCGGGAAGTTTTGGAGAGCAAGAAGAAAGGTAAAGTTGCCTCGATGGCGATAGCCAGAGGGCAACTCTTACGCTTTCTTGAGTGCTCTCCAAACTGTCCCAAGTGCTCCATAACTCGATAGTGCACAGCTAAAAGCATGACTCATTGTTTTATTATAACATAGCCGGTGGAATTGTGCCTAAAATCCGGAAAATCGACGCGAATAACGGACAACAATATCAGAAGTGATTGTGGTGCGCGTAAGCGACGAATCTTAAGCACAATAGAAGAATTTTTTTTTTTGGGTTTTTTTTTTTTTTTTTTTTTTCTGCAATCTTGCTGTTGAAAGTCTCGAGGTTCAATATTTAACAATTTCATTATCGGTAAAACTTTAGCTTACCTTTAAGGTTGAAACAGACCAGTTTTTGTAATTTGTTGGTTTTTACCAGAGTGTCTTTCGTCAGTGATCATCGTCACGTACCGCTGATGCCGAGTTTTCCGCCTCTTCCGTGTGTTTTTCTCTTTTTCCCTGCCTTCATTTAAGAACTCTAGCCACACGAGCTAGAAGGCCGGAACATTGTGCTCCTGTGGTTGTGGGACTGAGTGGGCGCCGAGTCTCTGTAGCCATCATCTGATTGAAGCGGAATATAAGATTGGTGTGTTCCGCGCACGCTGACTAATGTGCCGCTACGGGCCGATCGACTAAAAAGCGCTGGTCGCAAAGCTCGTAGTTCGGTGTCCTGTGCGTACCACTCCGCGAGCACTACTACATCGAGATTGGTGGCAAGGGCCCCTGCTTACGTGTATATTACTGAATTTGAATTGCGTGGCTCTTCTAACTATTTTATACAAATAAATTCTTTTACTGAGGTTATTCGCGAAGCGGGGAGGGAGCAGTACCAGGTAATTGGATTAGAACAGCTCTCAAGTTTTGTTCTCAATTTCATGAGGGTGTTTGAAGTATCTTTATAGTTGGCATGATCTATACCTTTGCAAGATTTCACGAGAAGCACAACTCACAAGAATGGTTTTCCTAAAAAGCAGAATAACCGTTACGCTGCAGTGCAGCCGGGTGTGTCGTTTATTTCTCTTTGCTTATCTTTTACCCTCATCTGCTATTTTAAAAAAGTCGCTCTTAAGTGGACCTAACACTGACTTCTTTTTAACCGTAATTTTGAGTAGGTCCCCATTCAGGAGAATGCAACCGACACAATAAAGGTAGAAGCGAACCGATTCGAAAAACGGCTGTAAAAGCGGTAACCTGACGCCAAATACATTTTGTTTACTAGACTAGGAAATCCCGTTCCTTCAACAACACAATTTTACCATTTACCCTCGAATTTACTTTAATCTGCACACGCTTTCTTAAAGGTGATTAGTCACATTTGCATCGCACAGCCTTTCTGTGCATATTTTACTGGTGTCCATTTAGCGGGCCTTCTTGCAAGAGCATATTGAAAACATTGCGGATTCTGCCTTGATATTAGCTCTGTCATTGAAAATGGTGATAGCTCACCAATCGACACGGGCACCCCAGACCTTTTTTCCATTCATTAGAATGAATTTATCCAAGCTTTTGTGTGAAAAGAAGACTAATCTATTTTATTGCTCAAAGTGTGCCGAGTTACTAATACATAGCAGATACACTGTGGTCTTTTTCTATTTTGTCGTTTGGTACTATTGTCAGAAATTTGGTTTGAAAGTTTTAATCAAGGATTGAGCTTTCTGTCGAAATCAAACTTGCAATGTTTATTTGTGTCCGACACAATCTGTTTGCTGCAGTTACAGAAGCGGTTATCAGTACACACGCGCCCTTCAACGATTTTTTTGCCATTTCAAAAAACTAAGTTGGTGGACGTCAATCAAATGTATCCATGACAATATTCGTGTTCATTTCGTCGTGTCAGTTTCACGGCCATGTTCGATCGTCGTTGGATCAGGAATAATCGCTCAGTTATTCTGACAAAGTAATTTGCAATTTCGCTGAGATGGAGGGCTCTTATGTAGAGGAAACATGGTTTGTCTTTGAATTGCATAGCATAAACACTTTTTGCGAGCGAAACGTTTGTGAAGAAGGCGGCGTACGAAACAAAATTAGAGCCGTGAGCGATCCGCCAAAGAGAAAGTCGAAGAAAGGAAAGATACAAGGTAGCTGAAAAAGTTGGCCTCTGAAATGAGTCGCTTTATGTGGAGATTGACTATTTATCAGCTTGTTATGGATGCAGATTATTTTCACCGCAGAAATTTTTGTCATTCGCCTTGCTAAAATACTCAGTGTTAATCCCGGCATGCAGAGATCAATCTTGACGAGTTTCAAGCGTGGTTGGAATACTAGTACCAGACAGACAAATTATATGCAAAGCAAACCGTCAAGAGAACCACACGGCACGTGGGAATGTCAGAAATAAAAAGGTAACGAAAGCCGCAAGAGATCAGCAGTTAGACTTTTGTAGTTCATTCTGTAATAAAGTTTATATTTATATTTAGTTCATTCTCATGTTGTTGTGGTTGTACAATGTTTGTAAATTTGTAGCTTCAAAGCATTGCCCGTGAGCGAGACGAACGAAAAGGCGCTTCAAACGATTTTATAAGTCTTACTTCTCAGTTTCTGTTTATCGACGAGTCAAGTAAAGATGATATGAAAGAGCAACTCGGATACTCTGAGAATTTGACGCCGTTATTGTCATGGAGACATTTGATTGACGTCCCCAAAACGTAGTTTTCGAAATGGAAAAAAGATCGTTGGAGGGCGCGTGTGACTGATAACCGCTGTAATGCGTATTCTGATGAGCCTCGGTCACAAAGAACTTACAGTTGTTTACTAGGAATGCGTTCTTCTAACAGGCAATAACTAATGCCAAAATGGCGGGAGCATTTTAATGCGTTAGTGCTCTTAAATGAACATGGTCATCCCCCTTTTTATTTCAAAATTGAAGTTCTCATGTGTTAAATATTCAGTGGATAAAGTTTGAACGAAAATCTATTGTTATTTTATTTCAGGGGAATAACCTTAAGATCAACTAAATACCAGTGAATTTGACCCACAATTAAGCTATGGGAGGCATGGGTCTATCCTTAATTCGACGTCACAAACTTCTTTGCATTGCAAAAATATTTCGAGAAGTTGAATGTAAGGCAGTTTGCGACGTCAAATAAGGAATAGACCCATGCCTCTCACAGCTCGGTCAAAACAGGTGGGTACAAATGACAAGACGTTTTGCTGACTCTATGTTATGGTTGTGACACATAAAAAGTCAAATTTCAAGTAAAAATGATAAAATGTGTTATTGAAGCGATGAGAGTTACCTTAGTAAAATATTAGGGGTTAGGTGCACTTTAAGACTACATTTAGGGGATTTGGGCAATCCTGAATATACCATGGCTTTTTTGTACGACAAAACGGTATGATTTTACAATGATCCCAGAAAAATACCTCGATGTTGGATACCTGTGAAATCATTACCGTTCGGATTAGAAAACAAGCTTTCCCGTGTACCTTGGACTGAAGTATTAATGCTAGTAATTTGGCGACTAAAATGGCGAAAAAAAATTTAAAATTTGCGTCAGTATAGACGTTTGTCAGTAACGGTATTATCACTGATGCTGTTATGAAATGTTTGGCAGCCCCTTGTTTTTTCACAGAGGATGATTTAATGTTCAAGGAATACGGATATGGGCGTTTCCCAGAAGGTTCCACACGACAGCTTACACAAGGCCAGTCCATGATCGTGTCCTGCTGCGCCTGGGACTTTTCCTCAGACGCTGATCCACTGCTGA
Source organism: Platygyra sinensis (assembly GCA_019787425.1). NCBI lineage: Eukaryota > Metazoa > Cnidaria > Anthozoa > Scleractinia > Merulinidae > Platygyra > Platygyra sinensis. The sequence continues at coordinate 17,300 of JAHPZR010003997.1, forward strand.
GGCTCAGCGAATACAGCTGCAATGGAAAGACGAGTCCAGTAAAAAATTGCTCTTGACCGAAACCAATGTAACTACCAACTGAGTCAGTTAAACTACGATAACAAACCTGTATCGAAAGTGTTGGAACATATCAGTGCTGGGGAACTAAAGTGTTTCTCAACAATGGAACCTTGACACAACGAAATGAAGACTAAATTAGCTGTAAAACGGTGTGTCAAAAGAAACACATTTAAGTATAAAAACGCATTACTTGTAGAGAGTGGATTTTTTTTTTATAAATACTATAGTACTTTGTTTCGCGGTTTGACGTTGCGTTGGTCCTGACAAGGCATCCCTATGTTCTGGATATCCTTTAATCTTATGTTTTTTTTTCTGTTATACCATTTTAATCGGTGTTTATTCCTTCCTGTAGCTTTCAGCACCTTCTTTATTTCATCAAATGATACTTTTTCTGCGTACCTAAAAAATTTTGTGATGCTTCAAGGTTTGTCCTTGAAAAAGAGAAGTTCAAAGTGCTATTTCACAAATTTTGTCAAAGAATCGAAATGAAAGAAAACCGACAACTTACTGTTTCCTTGGGGTCTAGTTATCATGGGCTTGTTATATTCTCTTCGCCAAGAAAATCGTCATTTTTGTTTAAATTTCCTAACAAGTTCTCCGGGAATTGACAGCTAACAACAGGGCCAGCGATACAAGAAATCTGGATAGGTTTAATATTTAAGCCTATAAAACATGAACCATGTCTCTATCGAGTTTTAGTATAAATCTACTAGCGTTCTATCACGAATGACGTTCTCTGATTGTCTACGCTACTCACGTTCTATTTAACAAATAGATTCCATGTTGCCGTGCGTCTGTTCAGTAATAGATCACAGATGACGTCAAAATGTGGTAAGAACAAAAAAGTGGCACACGAGGCGTAGCCGAGTGTGTCACTGATGTTCTTACCACATTTTGACGTCTTCTGTGATCTATTAGGGACCTTACGCATCTACGACGGCGACGGCGAGGACGACGCCTAGTAAAAAATGTGTTTCTATTTAACTTTGAAATTTCGGATTTATTGAGATCTATTCAGTGTGTTTGTTGGTATTAAAACATGCCTCAGCTGTATATGCTACGAATGCATTTAGTTCCAAAGAGAAATACGAAAAATTAGCCTTTGTGGTTCACGTTCTCCAAACAACGCAGAATCTGGTCATTTCACGTTGTTGTTTTGCAGAGGACGGGAAAGAAATGTACCAAGAGTTATAACGCACGTGCATAGCTATTGTTCTGCTCATTAAACCTTTTGTTTGGTGACGTTCTCGTTGCCGTTGCCGTCGTGTTTTTCGTAAGGTCCCTATAACTGAATCAGACGAACGGCAACATGGAATCTATTTGTCAGTTTATATAATAACGAAAAGCCTTTTTTATTTCAAAATATTTCAACATGACGCGAAAGCCGGCCTTTTGCCCCGCCTTTGCCCACTTTGGCGAAGACGGAAAAAAGCCATTTGACGTGATCTATGATCTATACAAAATGAAGCAATTTCATTGGTTGCTATGCGTAGCAAAGATTTGTGATTGGTCGAGAAAAATCACGCCACTGTCAAACCTGACTCGAGCGTCGCTCCTCGTGGAATGAAAACTTACAGCGAAAGCAGAACTTGAACTGCGAAATCTACAAATCTTGAAAAAAATGCTGGAAAAATCAAGTCAGTTTTTGTCATCGGAGCAGCCCAGTGAGCCGAAAAGCTTGGACGTTGCTTTGAAAATTACAGGAGTTGAAAAAATACCCTCGGAAAACTTGTGGTTGCGGTCAACCTAGAAGCCAATTGATTCGAGTTTTGAATGAAAGGAGCGTAAATGACGGTGGAGATTTTTGTCTTCTGTGGTTGGTGATTCTCAAATCAGCTTGATATGGTGTCGGAGACACATTTTAGCTGCGGTACTGTTGGCCGTGAGCTGTGGTTAGCTATACTTAGCTCGCTGCTGTGCTCTAAAACGGACAGGAATGATTCGCATCGGAAAGCAAGGTTATGTATTTAATACCGATTTTAAGAAGTGATGTTTTGATGTTTCATTCCTGACATCAATCAGTGTGTAAACAGTTGTTTTGACACTGGGAAAAGTTGAATTTTTTAAGTAAATTAATCTCAGATACATTTGGTTTATTGGGTTTGTTAAATTCGAGATAAGGCAATGGTTCTCGGCTTACCAAGTCCAAGTTTGTGCTTGGTTTAGCTTCGCTCGACTGCCGACTGCGACTGCTCGAATTTTTTTTCTGGATCATTTTCTAAAAGAAACGGCTTTATCTTTCTGCGTTTTCTGGCTTCTCGAACCTGTTCAATGCCTCGGCAAGACTTTTTTTGCAGCTTATCTTTTGTCCAGTCACGTAAAATATTATCCTAATTCTCAAAACTTTCCGCCATTTTAAAACAGCAGAGGGAAAAGCTTTGTAACGATGACGTCAATCGTGCATCTGTACTCTAAAAGATCATAGGCGCGAACCAATCAAAATGCGAGAATAACTTGGGTTATGATATAATCTGTGATAGATAGTGAGTAGCGTAGCAGTGTGCGCTGGGGCCACTTCCTTGTGATTTTGAAGTGTCTGTAAAGAGGATTTGGATGAAACTTTTGAACTCGACTAGTAGATTTATACTAAAACAATTAGATTATTCGCTCTCGATTTCTATGCGCGATAGTTGACTCGGGC
>JAHPZR010003998.1:0-2500 GCA_019787425.1 Platygyra sinensis
CCATTTAATGAGCCTAAACAAAATCACAAATACACAACATATTTACTGTTTACCTAAATGCATTTAAATCTTCTGACAAAATTAATGTACGTTTAAGGGAGACTAAAACCTGACTATGATTAAGCCGTCAATTTAAGTCACGTTTCTGGTAATTAAACATGACCAAGAGACTATGAGGTGAGAGAACACATCCCCGTGCCCCATGATAATCTTTTTCAATCTATTTTAAACTTCGCGCCACTATTTTTAGATTCGTCCCCATGGCCGCGCGGCCCATGGTCAGAGGATCAGATGTCATTGTGAAGAAAAGAAACTTGCGAAGACTTTTCTCGCCGTCGCATGATCCAGTGAAATCCTAAATCGAAATTTGAAGATGTGATCGGGTTTAATTTCTCAGTGTGTTTTGTCATCCTGTGAGCAATGAGCGTTCGAGAAAAGTTATCTCAGTTGCTGAGAAGGAAAGGAACTGAAAGCAGCGAGGAATTCTCGAGTAAAGAACAGAGACAACACGAACGCGAAAGCGAAGTGATATTTTTTTTGTTCTGAGCTTATGAGCTTTCGCTTTACGGTTTTCTTACAAGCTATAATACGTAGCTTTTACACACATTATTAAACTGCTTTTAGAGTCCGTAACCTTCCAAGAGAATGGAGAAGTTCCAAGCAAACTTCGATTTGTAATTTACCATGTGCGAACCTTTTTGTTTAACAGTAGAGACAAAAAGCAGAAAACATAACAGCAATGAAATATACATGTACAGTGGTTTCAAAACAAGCCGGCGACCGCCGGAGTTCCGCCGGCTACTTGATTGTATGTTGCCGGCTACTCTGGTCATAACAGTCTGCGCATGACAAACAATCTCAATCATCACAGCTGCCTACTTTTCCAGAGTGGGCCGCCTACTTCAAAACATTTTGAAACCCCTGCATGTATATAAGGGGATCATCGTCTTGGCAGAAGATATTGATCTACAATAATTTATTAAAATACAGGGTTAAATTTATGACGGATTTCTCATCTTTATTCATTAGGTACGTCTGCATCTTGTTCGACTCCAAAATCGCGCCCAATAGACCTTTTTCGCTTGTACATTTTGTTTTCCAATACAGATCATGTGATGATACTCGGGAGATTTGATCTTTTGTTTTGTTCATTAAAAAGAGTACATGCAAGCATGAATATGTTTGCATGTACTCTTTTTAATGAAAAAGACAAAGGATCAAATCTCCTGAGTATCATCACATGATCTGTATTGGGAAAACAAAATGTACAAGCGAAAAAGGTCTATTCTTAACAGGCTGAGAACGTCCTTGACTTCGAAGTTTAAAGGGGCAGAATCAAGTAAGAGTCTGGAATTACAAGACATCGCCAACTTAGAGCGTTTGGAAAACGTTATTGCAGGCTTCGAACTTGGAGTTCATTGTGAGATCGAACAAAATATAGTTGATCGGAGACCGCTTCTTTCGATCACTCCCTCCAAGCTCAAAAGTTACACCGACTATGCCGGACTATTCCAGCCAGTTAAGCTGCTTTTGCACGCGGATGGTCACTATGATATTCGCGTTAACATTGTCGAAAATGTCGAGACAGGAAAATATGAGATTGATGATTCCGGATTCCTTCGAGATCTGGTCACGAAGATAAGCGCCAAGAGCCCGCTGAGAATTTGTCCGGGCCTTCAAGATTTGAATTATCAGGACCTAGATACAAAGCTCGGATACCAGCCGAAGAAGCTATTTAGCCAGAAATGGCCGTGGCCTGTCAACCGGCATGTAGAATGCCTCATTTGGCATTCTCCAACTAATGCTCGTAAGTCGCGACCTTCCCTCAGCGACTGTTGTGAGCGGTGCAAATTGCTCTCGCGTGACTTAGATAGGATCCTGGAGCGCCGCAAAAAGAATGTCAGCTCGTCAATTCGCCGAAGTGCTAAAAGTAAACACCGAATAGATGTCCTCAGCCCAGCAAGCAGGAAAATCCGCCTTCAAAACATTCGCGGTGAGCGGAAATATTTTAGGAAGATCGCGAGAAAATACTGGGAGAAGACAAAAGTTCGCTTGAACGAAAAAGAAAATCAGGAGCTGTCAATGCTTATGAGCGAAATTGAAGCATCTGTTCAGGGAAGAGAAGAGCTAGAGAAGGTGTTCGAAGAGGCGGAAAAATCCAAGAAAGGGAGAGGAAGAACACTGAAGGAAGTTTGGAAGATGGATCGTTTGGAATTTCTGAAGGATCAGAGAAAAAATGGTAATTAATTTTATTTGCTTGTAAATTGTACACTGTAGTAAAATGAGCAGAACTAGAAATTCGAGACAGTTTATAGTCACAGATGTACAGACTCAAAGCGACTAAAACAAAGCGAAATGAATGCAGGAACAAAAATTTAACTTAAAACAGCACAAAAGTAGGAAATACCAAGGTCGTACCGGAACTATCCTGTTACTCATTTCTTTATATGTTTTGTCACGCAACTGTCACATTATATACATGTACATGGTCACTGTGCTT
>JAHPZR010003998.1:7500-71249 GCA_019787425.1 Platygyra sinensis
TTCTTCGCTCAATCCATTCGTGTAGTTTTGGCGACAGCGTGATCTTCGTGCACAAACTAAGCAGCTTGTGATGAGATTTTTTGTCAAACATGGTAACAGTGAGAGTTCTGCCTAAAAGAGGACGTTGCTCTATTTATAATAAATGGTCAAGACAGCTTAAACATTGTTAATTAAGGTGACGACAAAAACTTGGTAAGATGAGATAGACTCGGTAATTATGTAGGAATTAAAATACAAATGATGGAGGCTACAGTAAACAGTTCTGTACATGGAGTCTGTGCACAATCTAAGTGGTTCGTTCTAAAAAAAAGTTTCGCTTATTATTTTCAGTTTTTATTCTTTTAGCCTGAGGGGTTCATTTTTTTTCTAAAATCAATTACAAGTCATTCTAAGTAAGGAATCAAATACAAGCCATTCAAAGTTCGAAATTTATCAAGGTAAAGATAATATCTGATTTGAGTCACTTGATCCATAGAGTATTTCTTCACCGCACACCAGCCACCTTTCCCTCCTCCACCCTGAACGAAAAACTACGGCAGGGTTAACTCCAGTGTTAAATTCGCCGGCACCCAATTATGCACATAGGTTGACAGAGGGCAAAGTGTTCCACCCACAAAAATAAATTAAAAAAGACACACCGAACCCCGATCAATCGAAGGTGCTAGCCGTCAAGGCCACTACATCTTGCTCACTGAAGTGCATTTTTTCTAAACTTAATTCTCGGAAAGTGTAACATTGAACCCAACGTCAAGAAGCTCCCATACTAACGCACACAGCAAGGACACCAAGTCTTCGAACACGAGCGCAAACCAGGATTCCTTCCATTCAATTTATATTGTAAAAAAAAAACGAAAGTGATCTCCTCCACAGACACCACACAACTCATGAATTAACATTTGTTTTCAAAATATCGGTGTGGTCAACATACTTCGACTAACGTGATCGCCGACATTCCCATACAGCTTTCTGAAATAAGTGTCTACCTTGTACAGTCCTGCTGTCTACCTTCCTGTAGTCTCTTCTGAAAGAATAATTGATCAGAAACAAAATTTACATATACGTTCTGGTAAAATACCTAAATGTCAAAATTATTGGCCAGCTACTTGTAAATAACAGACACTATGACTGATGCTATGTGTAAGAGAGCTCGTAGGAATCTTCATACAACTAATTAACAAATGGTAGACGCCATAGCGTGTACTATTGAGTTATGGATGCACGCGGGAAGTTGCTAAGCACAAAAGAAGCGTAAGAGTCGCACGAGGCGATAGCCGAGTGCGATTCTAGCTTCTTGAGTGTTTAGCAAACCTTCCAAGTGCATCCATAACAAAATAGTGCACGCTATGGCGTTTACATTTTTTTTATAACATAACTGACATTGAAACATTGGCACAACAAAAGTTTGGTATACGGTCAATACACAGACTTACGCTTAATTGTACAAAACAAAAACGTAGTGCATTCAAATGTATGCCATACTTTATTGATCTTATTACCGCCAAAAATATTTTACTTTTTATTGTCATAATAGCTGGACTGAAATCGAAGCGCATTTTTGTTTCTTGTACAACCATTCTTTTAAATTGTCCACTATTTGAAAAACAAAAGCTCCAAAAGAAAAGAACAAAAAACGCGCCACTTGTGGCCTGTGGAAACCAATAGACCTTTTTCGCTTGTACATTTTGTTTTCCCAATACAGATCATGTGATGATACTCAGGAGATTTGATCCTTTGTCTTGTTCATTAAAAAAGAGTACATGCAGACATATTCATGCTTGCATGTACTCTTTTTAAACAAACAAAAGATCTCCTGTATTGGGAAAATCTCCTGTATCAGATCTGTATTGGGAAAACAAAATGTACAAGCGAAAAAGGTCTATCATTCTTCAATTCTTCAGCATGTGTTCAGTGCCACGTTCTATTGGAGGGACAGGAAAATGCCAGTGGCATCAACTATTTTTCTAAACAAAACTCAATTACTTTTTTCCTGATTGTCAAACATACTCCAACATAAATAGATTTAATAGCAATTTTCTTTTGACGTTTTCAAATTGAACGAATATATCTGAAAGTCATTGTGGATCTCGATTTCTACCTGGCCTGGCTTTGTCTGATCTGTGTGTTGGAATTGTATCTGAGCTAATAAAAATTCGAGCAAAATTACCTCCTGTACACTTAGAAACGCACGAACTTTAATATCTGTCTATTTAACAACAGTCACCCTGTTGACTCTAACAGCAATGAGCGTTGATCGCTATCTAGCGATATATCTGCGCCTGAGATATGAACAAGTCGTCGCAGAAAAGAGAACAAGAAAAGTCATTTTATGCGGCCCTTGGTTGATAAGTAGTGTGCCCTTAGTTATAGTGTTTTTTGATGCTTTGACTAGTTATATAGTTTTGACACTTATAATAGCCGTTTGCCTTGCAAGTATTTCGTTTGCTTGGATCAAGATTTACCAAGTTGTTCGAAATCACGAAGTTCAGATTCAAGATCAGATGGCTGTTGCTACGCAATCATTTAACATGGCGACATACAGAAATTCTGCCATAAACACTTAATTAATTTTGTAAGTGTCTAATTTGCACAGTCCTGTTGTCTGCCTTCCTAAAGCATTTCTTTTTTCTGAAAAGAAAAATCATTGAAAAGTAAATTTGCATATACGTTCTGCCATCTAAATTGACTAAATGACAATTTCAGCATGATGGGCCGGATTTGTAAATAACAGACTTCATATGACTGATGCTACGTTTAAGAGCTTAAGGGCTGGTTCACACTTAGACATAAGCAGAAGCAGAAGCCGACATACGCAAACGCAATACGATGTTGATAATTAGCGCCTTTACTTGGAAATTTTCCAAATAAAAGGTGCTAATTATCTGCCTCTTACTGCTTCTGCGTATGTCGGCTTATGCTTATGCTTATGCTTATGTAAAAGTGTTAAGCAGCCCTAAGAGAAGGCGTTAGAATTTTTCATGCGCGGAAAACTGGATATTAGCAAATTAAATAAAAAGCCCAAAGACGTTCTGTGCATCGTCACAATACAGACTTGGGCTTAATTGTAACAAAAATATTTAGGTAGTGCACTCAAATGTATGCTATACTTTGTTGATTTTATTGGCACAAAAAGGCACATTTTATTGTCATAAAAGTTAAACTATAATCCAATCTCATTTTTCAGTCCCTCCACAAATACTCTTTACAGTACTGTCGAAAATTTAAAAACAAAGTTCTGAAACAAATGAGGCCACCTACAGGGGAAACCAATCATTTTTTCAGGTTCTGTTAACGAAGACAGGAAAATGGCTTTGAATTCAAGAACTGTTATCTTTTCTGTCTGATCAAAATGTAATTACTTTTTTTTCATTTTGTAGCCGTAGTTCAATTTTGAAATATTTATTATCATTTGGCATTATCCTTCGACGGTTACCAACTGAACAAATAGCTGTAAAAAATCACATATAAAATTAATTTCTGAACGCTAATTAATTATTTAAAATTCTTTGCATTTTCGACGTGATGGATCTCAAAAACGAAATGAACACGACCCAAGAACTGTTCTGCTATGGAATACCAGCAAGTAGTTTAGTTGTCAACTCAAAGATTTTGATAACAATGATGGTTCTTCACATCTTTATCTCAATAAGTGCTACGATTGGAAACTTATTGGTTCTCATGACAATATGGCGAAGTCCAAATTTGCACTCTAGCCCCCTTCGAACACATTGCTGTTCGGCCTAGCTTTGTCTGATTTGTGTGTTGGAGTAGTATCTGAGCCACTACACATTGGATTTCATGCTGAACTTTTCACTAAGTCTGGCAAAATTACCTCCTGTGCATTTACGAAAGTACGGAATTTAATATCCGTCTTTCTAACAGTAGTCACCGTTTTAACTGTAACAGCAATGAGTATTGATCGCTATCTAGCAATATATCTACACCTGAGATATGTGCAAGTGGTCACAGAAAAGAGAACAAGGGAAGTCCTTTTATGCCTTTGGTTAATAAGTAGCGTGCCTTTATTCATAATAGCTTTTGATGCTATGACTAGTTATTTCGTTATGACACTTATGATAGCAGTTTGCCTTATAATTATTTCGTTTGCTTGGATCAAGATTTACCAAGTTGTAAGGCATCACCAAGCTCAGATTCAAGATCAGATGGCTGTTGCTACGCAGTCATTTAACATGGCGAGATTCAGAAATTCTGCCATAAACACTATGCTCGTGTTGGTCATCGTTCTTGTGTTCTATACTCCTTTACTTGTTTCTAACCTTTGCCTCGCTGCAAACTTAATTCCTTTAAATGTTGTCTTGCTCGAAATCTGTTATATATTTGTGCTGCTAAATTCTTCGCTGAATCCATTCGTGTATTTTTGGCGTCAGCGTGATCTTCGTGCACAAGCTAAACAGCTTGTGATAAGGTTTTGCTGTCAAATACAGTAACAATGAGAGCTCTGTCCAAATGAGGTTTGTTCTATTTATACTAAATGGTCAAAACAGCTGAAATATTGGTGACTATAAGGTGACTCCAAACTTTCTGGTGAGATGAGATTGACTGTAATTATGTAGGAATCAAAGTTTAAATGATGGAGGCTACAGTAAACAATACAGCATGGAAAAAAATATTTTTACCCTTAGACGTACAAGCCAACTCACGCCCCCACCGTGTTACAAGAGGGAGAGATAGTTGCAGGCTCCGCTAGGATTTTCGTCTTAATTGGACATCTAAAGATATTTTGCGTCCAATGAATAGCCGTTAACTTGCTCCACGAGGATGTCGCTGTTTTTTTTTTAATTACAGCGTCTTTAGTCCACCATCTTGGATTTACAACTTCTAGACGTTGGATTTGAAGCAGTAATTTTCAAGAATTCAAGTAAAATTACCGCATGGATCTTATTTTATCTGTCTATTTAACGACAGTCAACTTGTTTATTGTAACAGCAATGAGCGTTGCTCGCTATCTAGCGACATATTTGCTATGATGCTATGATATGAGCAAATGCATGATCAATGAAGATAAAACAAAGAAAGTCAATTTGTGCCTGCTGGTTAATAAGCAGCGTGTCCTCAGTCATAGTGGTTTTTGATGCTATGGCTACTATTTAGTTTTGAAAACTTATTATTTTCTTGAGATTAGCTATATATTTTTGGCTATAAATGCCTTGATAAATCCATTCGTGTATTTTTGGTGTCAGCGTGATCTTCGTGCATAAGCTAAACAACCTGATATTAGATTTTGCTGTCAAACGGGCGGTTTTATTCTGCTTGCCCCGGCTGCCGGCTATTTTTCCCTCTGTTATTTCTTTCTACTTATAAGGGGGCTGTCCCCTACATTTGCCACTGGAGTATTCACAATATTGGTATTGCCAACATCTTTGAGTTTTAATCTAACATGATCACCTATATATTTCGACTCAAATTAATTTTGTAAGTGTCTACTTTGCACAGTCCTGTTGTTGACCTTCTTAAAGTCTTTCTGAAAGAAAAAAATGATTGAAAAAATAAAATTTACATAATACGTTCTGCTAGCTAAATTAACTAAATGACAATATCATAGGCCAAGCATTTTGTAAATAACAGACTTCGTATGACTAATGCTACTTTTAAGAGGGGGCGCTGGGAATATTTTCATGCAATTAAAGCAGGATATCAGCGAAAAAAATAAAACCGCAAGATGTTCTGTGTGTTCTATGTTCGTTAATATACAGATAGTTAATTGTAAAAAAAATATAAACATATGCAGTGCATTCAAATGTGTGCCATTCTTTATTGCTGCAAAAAAGTCATTTTACGTCAGTTCATTGTCATATCAGTTGGACTACTGATAATCGAGTCGTACAAATACTATTTTATATTGCCCATTATTTGAAAAAACAAAAGTTTATAATATGTAGAGGGAAAAAAGCCACTCGCTCAGTGTGCGGAAATCAATCATTTTTGTCATGTTCTATTCAGTGGCATCAACCTTTCTTGTTTTCTTTGAACAAAATTTAATTAGTTTTTTTTTTTTTCTTTTTTCTTTTCAGCATATTCCAACTTTAATAAATTTTTGTTGTCTTTGGAAGGCTTCAAAATGAACGAATATTAATAGAGACATTTATAATTAATTTTGGATCGCTCAGGAATAACCATTAACTCAAAATTCATTTCGGAGATTTCAACTGCGGTAGATCTCACCAACAGAATGAACAAGTCCCAAGAGCTGTTCAGCTGTGAAATGTCAGCAAGTATTTTAGTTGTCAACCCAAAGATCTTGATCCCTTTGATGGTTTTTAACACCTTTACCTCGATAACTGCAACGATTGGAAATTTATTGGTTCTCGTTACAATATTGCGAAGTCCACATTTGCACTCTCCTTCGAACACACTTCTGTTCGGCCTTGCTTTGTCTGATCTGTGTGTTGGACTAATATCTGAGCCACTAAACGTTGGATTTCAAGCTGTACTTTTCAAGAATTCAGGCAAAACTACATCCTGTACACTTATGAACGCACGAATCTTCATATCTGTCTTTTTAACAACAGTCACCCTGTTAACTGTAACAGCAATGAGTGTTGATCGCTATCTAGCGATATATCTGCACCTGAGATATGAACAAGTCGTCACAGAAAAGAGAACATGAAAAGTCATAATATGCCTTTGGTTGATAAGTACTGTTCCTTTGGTGATGAAGATTTTTGATGCTATGACCAGTTATTCAGTTTTGACACTTGCAATAGCAGTTTGCCTCGCAATTATTTCGTTTGCTTGGATCAAGATTTACCAAGTTGTTCGAAATCACAGAGTTCACATTCAAGATCAGATGGCTGTTGCTACGCAATCATTAAACATGGCGAGATTGAGGAATTCTGCCATAAACACTATGCTCGTGTTACTCATCGTTCTATTCTGCTATACTCCATTTCTCGTTTCTAAAATTTTCTCGCTGTCAACTTAAAGCGTTCAAATGTTGTCTTTCTCGAGATCAGTTATATATTTGTGCTTCTAAATTCTTCGCTAAATCCATTCGTGTATTTTTGGCGTCAGCGCGATCTTCGTGCAAGAGCTAAACAACTTGTGATGACTTTTCGCTGTCAAAGACAATAACAATGAGATCTTCGCCGAAAATAGGGTATTTGTCTGGTTGAAGAAAAATTAATGGTTGAAACAGTAGAGCCATTGGTGAGCAAAGTGACCAAAAAATCTTCTGACTCGGATAAGATGACTGATTCTTGTCAAATGGAAATCAAAGTTTAAATGATGGAAGTTATGGTCCACGATTAGCTTTAATCACACGGCGGCCATATTGGTTGAAACAATAGATTTTGCATCCCTTGGGTCCCCTTGCCCTCGCTTTGAGGCGTTTCACAATGTTGAAATCTCATGGGAATAAACATGGCTGCCGTGTGATTAAAGCCCCTAGGGTGTGGATCCTGCTCTATCCCCCCGACGCTATATGTTTACTCTCATACGCACAAGCAGAGTTACACCTCTCACCGCTGAACAAAAGGGAGAGGGAGGTGCACTCCGATGTTTTTTTTTTAGTTTTTATTTGTCATAATTAGACATGTCCCGGCTTGAGGCAATATAAAAAAACACCATTATCCTTTAGTACCAAGTGCACTTGTATTATAGTCGATATGATTGATCATCGCAGTCATACACACAACTTAAGTCAACGTTATGAAATTAAGGCCTGAAAAAAATTCAGACCTGAACGGGATTCGATCCCATGACCTCCGCGAAAACGGTCCAGTGCTCTACCAACTGAGCTATCAAGTCACCTGGGAGCTGGTCACATTGTGAGTTTTTGGTACCGTATCAGGCCTCGATATTTTTTTAGGATTTAATTTCACAACTGCTTACGTTGTGTATAACTACGATGATTGATCATATTTTCATATCGAATAGATTTTGTAAACAGAGATATCCTCACGTTGATGTAATACATGTTTATTTTATCGTATCTTCAATTACTGCGCTTTCGAGGTTTTTGCCTTTAAAGATGATTTCCAGTCCGTACTGCGCAGTCTCAGTACCTCATGTTTATAACCATTATAACGGCGCACTCAATGGAATGTGAATCGATGTTATTCGTTAAAACCACATACCTTATCTTTGAGGCCTTTCAAATTATTTTTCCAACAGTTTCATTGAGTTTTTTTATAAATCATAGCTGCCAAAGTTGTTGTGGATCAAAGTGCTTATGAGGGAATAGAAACAAAGCATGTAACTTGGACCGCTTCGCATCCATAATGGCGGTTGTTTTTAAACTTCGAATTTACTTCATGTAAGTAGTTGCGAAATGTTCACATTTCGTGACGTCTTACATGAAACACAAAACAAAAAAACAGTAAAACAAACTCTCAGAGAGATGCCGCACAGTATGGGGACTGGAAAATAGCAGTCTTTAAGTCATTTGTCATTACAAATTCAATGCGCAGAAGCAGGAGTGTAAATTTAAACTTGTTGTGAATCTGACGGAAAAAACTGTCACTCTGAGTCTAGGGATTCCCTTTAAGTTTGAAACTAATAGAGACTCACAGGTTCCACAAGGCTCAGGTTTATTGAATAAACTCTTACAGCGATCCTGTCAAGTAGGACGTGTTGGCGAACGCTCTGAAAGGTTCTGAGTAGTACAGCAATAACTGGTGGTTCCCGTCGAATTTCTGTGAGCCTTATGAAATTTTAACAAGCGCGTGTGATATTTAAGCTAGAGTCACGTGGTAGCTAGCGGAGGTCCCATGTGACGTAAATGCGGTAAAAAAAAGGAAATATCTAGAATACTACGAAAGAAAGCTAAGGCACATGGGTGCCGTAACACTGCTTCCCTAAATGTTCTTCATTTACTGAAAACCTAATTACTACAAATGGAAACAAAATTATTCCGTATGAAATATCTCGATAAAGAAAGATGTAGATGACTCCTAGAGAGGACTAGCGTTCTCAGTATCGGTGATATAAAGGTAACTAGAAACTACTCAGTTCTTATTGTCCTCTTTGGGTAAGAGTAACACGAGTTTGTGCACTGGTCTTTGAAAGAACTTCTTTTCTCCATCCTTGGCGGTCATTATCTGAACTTTACGGACAAGGTTGTCTTGACTTGGAAACACTTCGGTTACTACTGCAAGCGGCCACTGATTTCTTGGAGATTCGCTATCACATGCTAGTACGACGTCTCCAATCATAATGGATCTTTTGGGTGTCGGCCATTTTTAACGTTTCTGGAGAAGGGTGCAATACTCCTTTTGCCAGCGCAGCCAGAATTGGTTAGCCAAGTACTGGACTCTTCTCCATCTCTTCCGAGAGTACAAATCAGGTGACTCGAATTTACCAGGGGGAGGTAGTACAACTTGGGTTTTAAGGGTAAGGAGATGGTTAGGTGTCAGAGGTTCCGACGCTAGTGGGTCTGTCAGGTTCTCTACTGTTAGAGGACGGCAGTTGACGATACTCTCAGCTTCGGTCATGAGGGTACGAAGTGCTTCGTCGTCGAGTTGAGTACCATGATCCAGCAGCAGTGATGACAGAACTGATCGGGTTGTTTGTATTTGACGTTCCCAAACACCGCCCATGTGGGAAGCATGAGGAACGTTAAAGTTGAACTCTATCCAGTCGCAGTCTTGCGCAGTTAAGTATTCTCTGACGGGGTCCGGTCTATTTCCTTTAATGCATCACCAAGCTCATTCTTGGCGCCGACAAAGTTAGAACCTTGGTCGGATCTAAGCTGGCGAACTTTTCCTCTGCGGCTGATGAAGCGTCTGAGGGCATTGAGAAATGAATCCGTTGTCATGGCGTTCAGTGTCTCTAGGTGTATAGCGCGGGAGGCTAGGCAGGTGAATATCAGACCCCATCGTTTCGGCTCTTTTCGTCCTTCTTTAATGTAGAAGGGTCCGAACACGTCCATTCCAGTGTAGGTGAACGGAGGAGATGGCGTAAGTCGTTCAGGAGGTAGGTCTGACATCTTTTGGTCTTGGGTGCGGCCTCTTAACTTGCGACAAGTCACACACTTAGCGATGATGTGGGAGATCATAGAACGGCCGTTAATGATGTAGTATCCAGCTTGGCGGATAGCATTGTGAGTCATGCCATAACCTTGGTGGTGCTGCTTCCCGTGATGAAACTGGCGTATGAGAAGAACGGTCACGTGGCTACCCTTAGGCATGATGAGGGGATGTTTGATTTTGTACGGAGAGATAGAATTCTTGAGACGTCCACCAATTCTAAGCAGGCCTTCTTTATCGAGGAATGGATCTAGCTTGTAGAGGTTACTAATCGACTTGACGGTGTTTTTTCTTTTCTGTGCGTTCTGGGAATCTTGAAAGTGATTATCGTTGCCATCCAGCTTTCTCAGGATCTTTATTTCCGATTGGAAGTGATGATATTGAAGTGACCTAAGTATGACATCTTCGGCTTTGGATAGCTCTGCTACCAGTGGGGGGCCTTCTTGTGGACGCCAGTTGTGTTGCTTGTTCAGTCTTGTCCTTTCAATTGCTCTCTGTATGCGAACAATACATCGTTTAAGACGGTTAAACGAAGAGAAGTGATTGAAGCGTTCTGGCTCTAGTATCCCAGGGGGATCTTGTCGGATCTCTACTTCACTGATCTTGCTTGTGAGTGTGGATGCTGAATCCTTTCTGACTTCAACGTCTGACGGTAATAAAGTATAGACAGGCTGTGACTGCTGTAGAGGAAGGTCTTGTTCCCGTAGAAACCTTGGACCGGTGAACCAGCGGTCGCTTTGTAATAGTTCCTTGGCAGTTAGGCCGCGCGAGGCTTCATCGGCTGGATTTTCTTTTCCTGGTACATGAAACCAGTCTTCCGGAGAGCTGCGGTCTCGGATATGTTGTACGCGGTTGCCAACATACACGTGGAAGCGTCGTGCTTCGTTGTTGATATATCCAATCACGATCTCGGAGTCAGTGTAATAGTAGCACTTGGTGTCCTCAATGTCAAGTTTACTCTTAAGCATTGAAGCTACATTAACGGAGATGACTGCGGCTGTTAACTCAAGGCGAGGAATTGATATTGGCTTCAGCGGAGCGACTCTAGACTTCGCCAGGAGATAGCTGACATGGACTTCGCCCCTGTGGTTGACTATACGCAGATATGAGATTTGGCCGATGCCACTGTCGCTTGCATCTGAAAAACTGTGTATTTCTGTTTGAACTGGGTCTCCAAAATCCGTCAGCTTAAGACTGCGAGGAAACGTAAGTTTCTCGAGGAGTGGCAGTTCTGTTCGCCATTTTTCCCATAACGGCAGGATGTCTTCGGGTATTGGGTCGTCCCAACTGACATTTTGCCGACAGAGTGCTTGCAATATTTGTTTGCCAACTAGTATGACAGGTGATACTGCTCCAAGTGGATCATAAACTGAACTAATTGTGGACAGAATCCCGCGGTGGGTGGCAGGTTTGTCTCTGAGTTCAATGCGAAATCCGAATGTATCGGACTCGATACACCAGTAGGTGCCAAGAGATCTTTGGACGGGCATTGTGTCACGTCGAAGATCCAGATCTTTAAGATCCTTTGCGTGGTCACTGGCTGACAGAGCCTCTAAGACGTCTTTGCTGTTACTTGCAAACTTGTGAAGACGTAGGTTGTCCTTTGCGCACATTGCTTGCGTGCATTGGATTAATTGGAGGGCTTGCTCTACTGTGGAGACAGACTTTAACCCATCGTCTACGTAGAAATCTCTGAGAAGAAAGTCTGCTGCTTTGTCTCCAAACTCTTGTCTGTGAGCTTGTGCTGTCTGATGTAAGCACAAGTTTGCTACTCCGGGTGATGATGCTGCGCCGAAGAGGTGAACGTTCATCCGGTATTCTACTATCGGGCCTGTAAGATCGTTGTTTGCGAACCACAGGAAACGCAAATAATCTCTGTCGCTGGGGTTGACGTAGAAGCTGTGAAACATTTGCTCAATGTCGCAGGTTAGGGCGACTGCTTCTTTTCGGAAGCGGGTTAACACACCAATCAAGGAGTTCAGCTGATCAGGTCCTTGAAGCAAGTGTTTGTTAAGCGATTCGTTTTCGTAAACCGCGCTGCAGTCGAACACGACACGGATTTGATCTGGTTTTCTCGGATGATAGACATGGAAATGGGGAAGAAACCAAGCTCTGCCTTTTGCTGTTGTCAATTGGTCTACAGGAACTCTAGACGCGTGGCCATTATCGAGGGTCTTTTTCATGAAGGCTAAGTAGTCGTCTTTTAACTTGTTGTCGTTTAGAAGTCTTCTTTTGCGAGACAAGAGCCTTCTTAAGCAGTGTCTCTTGTTGTCAGGCATAGTAACGGTATCGGTTTTGAAGGGTAATGGGGCTTCCCAGTTTCCTTCAGCATTCTTGTGGAGGCCTTTAGTCAATATTTCGCGGTAGCGTCCATCCTCCATTGACTCTACTTGATCTGTTCCGCGTATCTTACGGCTGTGGTGGATTTCAGTATAGTCGAGCTCCATCATCTCGCGTATTTGTTTGGGGGTTGTTAAGTCTTTAGAAGACATTGGGTTCTTGATTATGAGCGGGGAAGTTTCAGAAATATCTTCACAATCTAGAAGAATTTCTCTTTCCACGGTAACTCGATTCACTGAGGCTGCGTTGGAAATCGGCTCTTTATCTTTACAAACGCGTCCGATTATGGTCCAACCGAATTTATATTGCTCGGCCCAGGGCTCCTCCTCGTTTCTGGAAATGACGTTTATTGGCTGGAAGGCAGCTGGGACGTTTCGACCAATCAGTAGCCCTATTTCGACGTCGGGACGATGAGGAATTTTTTCGGCAATGTGAGACAAATGTTTCCACTGGCTGGCTACTTTGGGCGTGGCAATATCCTCGTGTGAAGCTGGAATGTACTCTCTTGAATACGCGAAGGGAACTTTGATTGGTGCGTATTCTGTTTCTATATCTTGGATGAAGATGCCGGTTACTTTCTTCGTTCTGATGGTGTTGGAGCCAACGATCGTATTAACTTGTAAATCGACCTCTGGGGCACTTATTCCAAGGTTGTGTAGAAGGGCGTCTGAGATGAATACGTCGCTGGATTGATCATCCAACACTGCATAGGTTGTCAGTTTTTTAGCTGGGTTAGACTGATGAGATGCGTTAACCAAGACGATTCTTGCACACGACCTTCCGGTTTCCTCCTCCCCACAGACTTGCGTGCAAGCTGTAGAGGTGCTGGTTTCAGCAGTATTTACTTTGTCTTGGCGGCGGGGGCTGGCTTGATATGTAAGGCAGTTAGATGTCTCTTGTGACAGACGCTGCAATCTGGTGGGGCTTGATCGCAATTTTCAGCGCTATGTTTGACGCTCATACATCTAAAGCAAAGCTTCTTTTTCTTAAAAAAGTCCTTCCTTTCGTCGAAGGTTAGCTCTCGGAACTTGTTACACTCGTTCAGCGTGTGTGTCCTTGTTTGGTGAAACAGGCAGAGTTTATTAGCAGAAGAGAATTCTGGAATTGACAGTTTCGGTTCAGGAGACTCTTGCTTTGAATCTGGTTGTGAGGGTTTACTTTCGCCGCCTGTTTTCGACGCCATTGTCGTAGAGGAGAGTGGTTTCTTACGAAATGAAGGATCGTTTGGTGTAGGTCTGCCACTTGGAGTCGGACCAGGGACTTTAGGCGAGTTTTGGTAAATCTGAGGGATGTTCATGCGATCTGCGTGGAAGGTTACTTCTGCGACGAATTCCGCAAAGGTTGGAAATGCGTCGCAACCTTTCTCTTGTTGTAGCGTTTGCACCTTTGATGACCATTTGGTTAAGAACCAGCTGGGGAGTTTGTTAACCAATGTTTGTATTTTGGAAGGATATTCAAAGATTTGCAGACTTGATAGATGCGTTTTGACTATTTCTACTTGCTGTAGAAAGTCACTGAGATCTCTAAGGCCTTGGGCGTCATTGTTTGCGATTTTCGGCCAATTGGCTAGTTTGTTCTCAAAGTCTGTGGCCACAATAGCGCTGCGACCGAAACGCTGTCTAAGTTTCTTTCGGGCCTCATTATAAGCAATTTGAGGGCTTGCACCGACCATGTATTGAAGTTGTTCAACGACTTTTTTCGCTTTTCCGTCTAAGTGCTGGAAGAGAAGGTAAAGTTTTTGCTGTGCGCTGACCGGTGCGGAGTCAATCAGTGCGTCGAAGGCTGTCTCCCAGATAAAGAATCTTGTGTCGGTCTCTTCTCCGGTGAAGACGTCCGGTTTGGCTTGTGGCAGTCTTTGTAACTGGGCTACCTTAGCCAAGGCTTCCGTGATTTGAAAGACGTTGTCTGAATTCGGCTGAGTTTGGTTGCCCCGGTGGTTGAGACGTCCGGTATAAGGACTTGGTTTTATGTCGTGGTACACGGTGGTTGGAGAACTCTGAGGAGTGTAAATGTCGCTGTCTCTTTGTGGCTGAAAGGTTATTGGGCTCGTGTGTTTTACACTGCTAACTGTATATACGGGGTAATGCGATGTCATGTTTCTGTTTGTGTCTCCAAAGAGAAGCGGTTTTGAGTGAGTGGTTGGGGCCATGAACAGCGTGACTGTTTGTGACTGTCCGTGTGTGTGTTTGTGGCTGTGTGGAGGTGTGACGAGTACTTGGAACCCCCACATTAACAAAAGCAGCAGGAGGCTGGGAGGCGTTAAGAAAACCTTCGTAATCGTAAGTATTTCCCAGGTCATCTGTCCAAGGGTTGAAGTTAGGTTGATGTCCTATTCCCAGGTCGAGGACAGATTGATGTTCTGGAATGACTTTTTGAAGAGAGTCGGCGGTGTTTATTTTTGGCTCTTTCTTTACGGCTTGATTACCGGATATTATGTCAGTTGTCGAGTACAAGGATGGAAAGGCTGACTTCTTTGTGTCAACAAAGGATGTATCAATGACTGGCGGCAATAAGTTGTTTATTGCAGTTTGATGGGTGGGACAGGCTTCCGTATTGTTCATAAAACGATCAATTAACTGTTCAGTTGTTTCTTTTGGTAATTCTATCTCATCACGATCGAACGGACGTTCATCCATTTGTAACGCTTCTCACGAACGGCTTCTTCCGCTATGGTTTCGCTTAATTCTTGTTGTAGCTTTAACTTGTTTTAGAACCCTTTGTTGTTCTTCGATCGCGTCGCTGAATTTGATCTTTTGCTCCAGTGCTGCGCGTTTAGCTTTCACATTGATCAAAGTTTCTTTTGAAGAGCGATTAGATGAACCGGATGCAGATGACATTTTTGATGTCTTGCGTGAAGTGGCCGATCGAACAGATGTGATCTCATCTTTTTCGATTGCTTTTATTTTGCACAATGCGGCCCTTCGACAACCTTCAATGGTGTCTTGAACGGTCGAGATTAGATCAGCGATAATCTCTTCTTCTGAGGTAAACCTAACTAACGTTAACCAAGTGGTCAGTTCATGTTCAGTGTGGTCAGCGATTGTGATTAAACTCTTTGTTCTCTCTTCAATTTCCGCGCGGTTGTCAGAGCTGGCCAAGAATGTGTAGAATTTGGTGACGTTTGAATGAAAACGCTTGTTTGTGGACCTTGCGGATTTTTCTTTGGTTGCAGAACGGAACTCAAAACCCTTTTCGGTCATGGTCCGATCAAGTGTTTCGGGTAGATCTTCGTTTTTACTTTTTTCTAAGGGTAATTCTTGCTGCTCGATGGTGCCTTGGGCAAGCATTTGCTAGAATCAGTATCGGCGATTTCGCCCGGCGGAACGCAGGGTTCTGTTTGTTCTTTGTCTTGTGACTGGTTCATAGCGCGAATTTGAAGTTCGAAAGTGACGAGTCAAAGACACCCTTTTTTTTCTAATGGCTCTGTTTGTATACTAAATAGTTAACTAAACTTGTAAGCTATTTGAGTTTCCAATACTTGATAAGTGAATGGCTGCTTCTTCGTTTGGTCGCGTCAAGCATATCACTGTTCTTCTTTCCTTCCTGTCCTCGAGCATGTGCTCTTCTTTCTTCTTTTTGAACTACGCGTAAGTAACAAAGGAACGGACTTACTTGTGCTCCTCGCTTGACTGGCTTGACTAGTCAATTGTTTCCAGGGTACTGGACTGGTTTGGTTGGTGGTCTGTGCCTGTTGTCTGAACTTGTAGCAGAGGTTCGACTCTTCTTGGACAGAAATTCGACTGTAGCAGCGTCAGCTCCGGTGGCGGAGAGATCCGTGAAACTAAAGAGACTCACAGGTTCCTCAAGGCTCAGGTTTATTGAGGAAAATCTTACAGCGATCCTGTCAAGTAGGACGTGTTGGCAAACGCTCTGAAAGGTTCTGAGAAGTACAGCAATAACTGGTGGTTCCCGTCAAATTTTTGTGAGCCTTATGAAATTTTAACAAGCGCGTGTGATATTTGAGCTAGAGTCACGTGGTAGCTAGCAGAGGTCCCATGTGACGTAAATGCGGTAAAAAAAGGAAATATCTAGAATACTACAAAAGAAAGCTAAGGCACACGGGTGCCGTAACACCCTTGCCATCGCTTTGAGGCGTTTCACAATGTTGAAATCTCATGGGAATAAACATGGCTGCCGTGTGATTAAAGCCCCTAGAGTGTGGATTCTGCTCTATCCCCCCGACGCTATGTTTACTCTCGTACGCACAAGCAGAGTTACACCTCCCACCGCTGAACAAAGGGGAGCCGGAAGGTGGACTCCGGTGTTTTTTTTGTTTTTATTTGTCATAATTAGACATGTCCCGGCTTGAGGCAATACAAAAAAACACCATTATCCTTTAGTACCAAGTGCACTTGTATTAAGGTCGATATGATTGATCATCGCAGCTATACACACAACTTAAGCAGTTAACGTTATGAAATTAAGGCCTGAAAAAAATTCATACCTGAACGGGATTCGATCCCATGACCTCCGCGAAAACGGTCCAGTGCTCTACCAACTGAGCTATCAAGTCACCTGGGAGCTGGTCACATTGTGAGTTTTTGGTACCGTATCAGGCCTCGATATTTTTTTAGGATTTAATTTCACAACTGCTGACGTTGTGTATAACTACGATGATTGATCATATTTTCATATCGAATAGATTTTGTAAACAGAGATATCCTCAAGTGATGTAATAAAGTTATTTTATCTTATCTTCAAATACTCGCTTTCGTGGTTTGCCTTTAAGCTTGTCATTACAAATTCAATGGCAGAAGCAGGAGTTAAATTTAAACTTTTGTGAACTGAAGAAAAAACTGTCACTCTATCTAGGATTCCATTTAAGTTTTGATGATGAGATGTCAACACTAAAGTTAAGCATCTTTTCTCCTTTCGTCTCTCTGTTAGCAACTCCCTCTGTGACCTATATGTAGAAAGAGAGGCATATAGTCGCGTTAACGAAAAATTAAGTAATCCAGTTTATCGTGAGAAAAAAAAAACCTGTCATCCGGTCATTTGTAAAAAAGCGAGTGGATAAGGAGAAAACAATGATATTTTTCGCGACGATTTTCTCTAGAAGTGATGGTCACCGCTTTTATGGCCACAGGAAGCATGCGTGTTTGTAAAAACTGTTGTTTTCCTCGTAAATGCTTTTGTCCTTTTACCTAATTAAAAACAACTATATAATTAGCATATATATAGCCAACAATCCCGTGCGGCTTTCAACCAATGAAAAACAATCTTTCGGTCGACCGAGAACGTGTAGTAAATTAATTGTGTTCAACTTGAATTATTTATTCGGATTGTACGTGAGAAGGAACAGCCAGTCAGAATTTGGCGAAGTCTTTGAAGCCTAAACGCTGAAACCTTGCGTTTCCGTAGAAGAAGTTGAAAGAGTAAATATCTTTAACATGGTAGGCGAATTTATCTTTGTTTTAGTGCCAATTTAGAAGAACCAGACTGTCTAAACCCAAGAAATCACTTAGTTGTTTATCAACCTAAAGTTGAATGTGGCCAGTTTGTGTTGGACACTCGACTCTTCGCGGAGCAACTTCAGAATACCCGTCCACTCGATTTACATGTGTCGGTGTGCTTTGAAGAACGAGGAATGTAACAATAGTTGCTATTCTTATTCAATGAGATGCTAATAAGTGGCCCAGTATTCTGATATTTAGCTCTCTTCGCAGACTCGTACTTGTGTAGCTTAGTGTTCCTTGCTCCGTTTCCATTTCAGAATATAGCCACCAACAGAATGTCTTGACAAAACTACAACACAAAAAGAAAAACGAACTTTGTCCTAAAGCAATAGACTTCGTGAACAATGGCGACAAAACCTTGACGTTACGGCTTAGTCGACGGATTCTCTTAAAGGTACGCTTGTCAGAGGTATGTTTGATACTATTTACTTGTTTTTCTTTTAATGACATGCCCGTAATTTTAATACATACATATCAGCGGATTTTTCACGACTTTCATTTTATATGTTAGAAAATACTATGTTTAACATAAATTGAAAACGTTAACTAACATAATAATTAGCCACAAGGAAAGTGTATCGAAATTTTATGACTAATCCCAGATCAAAACAAGTTGATATTCTTTCTCTATGACATTGTTTCTAGCAAACTGTGCCTACAATTCTTTTTAAACTGTATGTAAAAAAAAAAAAAACTGAGTAAGACGTTGGTGGGAACCTGGGTAAAATTTTATTTGAGCTCTTAAGGACGTTCGCGCTAATTGTTTCTGCGCATCCTTACTGCGCACGCAAATTCACATGCCACGTCATGCATGTGCGCGCGCTAAGTCATAAAATAAACAAATGATAGGGCAGATGGCCATTGCTGGAGCTTTGCTTGGACTTAAAGATCTTGGACGTTCGGTGACCCCAATTTTTTTTTTTTTCGATGGATCATTTTCTCCACTGATTTTCTACGTTTCGGGAAAAAATGAGGAAAATCTATCGACTAGAAGTTTGAATTTTTGGCAAAAAGAACTATCGAATTCCGTTCTTATTAGCTCTTCGTGCATCTATGTAGCAGTTTCAAATGCCTCTTAAAGGGTTAAATTTTGTCAAAACGATAGTAATTTGGAATTATTTACGCAACAGACCCACTTCTACAAAATATGACTAAGATCGTTTGCCTCCGGTGACTCACCTTCGATATTTTTAACTACAAACCCCTGTAGACCGTGCTCAATTATATGGGACAATTTTTCGAAATCAGTGTAGTTCACCACACGTTTTATCTCTAAAACGAAGATGGCGACCCCCAATTTTTTTTTTGCATTTCTGGCACAAGTAACTCATTATCTGCCTGCAGTAATAAAAAAAAATTATATCGAGTAGAAAATTTTCGTGCGAACGTCCTTAAACTATGCATAGAATTCGTTTAGTTTTCCGCTTATCTGATTGCGTATGGCTTTGACTTTGGCAATGTGAAACAGTGTGGACTGTAATGGCGGGTTGCATTCTAACGTTATACAACATGGCCTTGCTTCGGCTTCGGTTTCGGATAGGAAAATGTTTTGATTCGGATCCTCTCGGACCCCTTCGGTTAACGATTGGTTCTCGGCTTTCGGCGTTTACCGAGGATGCACTACAAGGGCCTGATATCGTGTTTGTCTCGATAGCAGGCCAATTCAAACCCCCGAGATGTGCATCCGAGCAACCCTGGGTGTTCCACGAATAGAAACATTCTTGGTTTCTCAGGGCACTTTTTTGAAAAAAATAGGAGCGCACCCCCTCATGGAATACTTTAGGTCCTGTGGCATAATGTGAGCTTATGTATTGTAAGCATAGCACGTAGAGACTACTGAGCTTTTACTGAATGAACTGCTTTTCCTTACAGAGTGAATTTTGTTTCTTTCCGCTTCGAGGGCTTATGCTTGAAATTGAAATGTCCAAAGGTCACTTTGGAAATAAGTTTACTTTCTACAAACAGTGTGTTCTGTAGTTATTTTGTGTTGTTTATTTTCTGATTAGACAATTTAATCTATTTTTGATCCTAGCAGGCTCATCACACAACGATTTCATTTTAGGCCCCGTTTATATTTTTCGCGTGGAATAAAGGGACTAACTTGGGGTTGCTAAATTTCGCCAGATTGTCCATTTCCGGGGACGTTTTCTTACACTTGAAACTCATCCGTGGGAAATCAGCGCCATAAGAACTCATTTTCGGGCGTAAACTCGACTGTTGTAACATAGAAAATATAGGATAAAACCACATTTAAACAACCAGTGTGTTCTGTTCTTATTTAATGTGTCTTTCGTTTAATTTGTCTGAATAAATAACATGCTTTAGTATCACCCAACCAGTGGACTAATGCAAATCCTGCATTTTGATTGGCTACGCTACTAGAGGACTATTAGCAATAGCCATCCAGTAGCGAAATTCGCCGGCCATAGAACTCTGTTTTGAGCTCATTTTCGGGAGCAGAAACGACTGGTGTATACAACAGACTTTGAGAATAAAAATCATGTTTTAGAAAATGGCGTGTTTGGTCTTTCTTTTGTCTTAGTAAATAACCGCAAAGCAGATAGCTAACACGCTATTAAAGTAATTCAGGCCGAAATATATATTTTTTGTATCTGTATGTAATTTGTGGCGCTCTCTATTGGAGTATAAAAAACTGTTCGGGGACGAATGAAGCAAATGCAGTCCTTGTCAAAGGTAACTTCGCAGTCATCGGTCACTTCTGTCCGAGGAAAATTTGCCAATTCTCGGGCAATGCAGTAAGAACAGATGTCCATTTTCGGGGACGAAGTAATTCCGTTCAATTTTACCCGAACTAAGATCTCCGAATTCATAAAATTAGTTTGAGGAGTTTACACGGGTCCGGACAAATTTTTGCACGGACGAATTTTGTACTTGGATCGCCTGTTTACATGGATCCGTGCAAATTCTGTTACAGTGGTGTTTACACGGATCCGTGCAAATTTTAGACCAGCTGCGGCATTTGATTCCAGGCCATAATTAACCGCGCAATGTGAGCAAAAAGTTGCACAGTTCGGGTGTTTACACGAGTCTGTACAAAAATGGAACCGTGCCGGTCAAAAAGTCGACCTGCTTTTTTCTGAGGTCCCAAACTTGCACACTTAGGCCCCGTAATCACGGGTCCGGACAAATTTTTGCACGGACGAATTTTGTTCCTGGACCGCCTGTTTACATGGATCCGTGCAAATTCTTTTGCAGTGGTGTTTACACGGATCCGTGCAAAGTTTAGACCAGTCGCAGTATTTGATTCCAGGCCATAACCGCGCTATCTGAGCAAAAAGTTGCACGGTTCGGGTGTTTACACGAGTCCGTACAAATATGGAACCGTGCCGGTCAAAAAGTCGACCTGCTTTTTTCAGGTCCCAAACTTGCACACTTAGCCGTTCAAAAATTCGTCCAGTTCCGCCGGTCCCGTGTAAACGCAAGGTGGAAGCGTGCAAGTTTTTGTCCGTGCAAAGATTTGTCCGGACCCGTGTAAACGGGGCCTAAAAGCGTCTCAGAACGTTTACACCGAGCGTCGATTTTCGGGGACGACGTAATTTTTTTTCCACGTTGTATCCCAAAGAGAATTTCAAATCTCAGGATGTGACGCGAACAGTTTTGAAGTATCGAAGAACCAGCTCCGAACACGAAGTGAATAGTCGTCCATTTTCGGGGATGACTTAAAAGTGTTTCTCATCTTTCGCGACAGGCCAGTTTCGTCGGCATGTTTAAATGCGGTAATAGAAAAACAAACGAGTTTCGCAAAGCTGGCCATTGTTTTTCGTTGCGTTGCTTAGGTGGAGAATGGAGGAGTATAGGATATTTACCGTCAACTGGCACGGAGAATTTCTCCAGGGTGATCTTGAACAAGCTCTGAGGTACGTTACTCCATACCTTTACCAAATGTGTTTATACTAGGTGAACTTACAACAGTTTTTTTATAACATCGTATAGACTCTCTCTCTATCTTGTACATTTTACACGGAAGGCAACTTTGCAAGTATTGCTCTGAGTACTTTGACCGCTGAACTTAACTCGACTGATGTTTTTTCAGCTTGATTAAATATGGCGAATTCAATCAGCTGATCTATAGCTAGGTATTTTCATATATATAACCGAATGTTAGCGTAAACTTTACTAAAAATTTATACAATGCATAGAAGGTAAGCACATGATCTGTAACAATTGACAGGGTGCATCAAGGCAACTGAAAGTGTGCGACTGGACTAAAGTTTTCACATTGTTATAAATTGATGTGTAGAATAATCTATTAGCGAAGTCTATCTGTATACGTTTTCTCTTTTAACACGCTGCCTCGATGAAGTCAGGACGGAGGAAAAACTTGCAAGGTTAAGTGCAGGTAAGAAGGTTAGATCTTTCTCCAGTGATTCTCGATTCTAAATGCTGCGGGGAAATTATTGCAGGTCGTCTTCACAGGTTGAGTGATGATGTCACACCTTGACTAAACACAAGTGCGCGAGGAGTCAAGAAAATCGTTGACGGACTTGAAGGATAATTCTTTGATGTGTTGATGAACAGCGAAATAAAACATTTCTATGTATTTCTATCTCGAGATGCAATACGCCACCTTAGATATCGTATTACCTCGTTCTAATTTGCCAAATATAATTTTCTTCTTCTGCTATATCTGTGACATTTACTAATGGATTAAGAAAGTTGTTTACTAGCCCAGGTTGCTATCAGATGACTGACACAGCACTCGTGGGCTGATTCAGAAAAACACAGCTTGTCCTCATCGTGCCCAAGAGCCAATCAGTCTTCAGCCTAGCCACACCTCCTCCCACCCCCACCATCACCACGAGGGGTGCTAAAGTCACAGCAGCTCCAAACAGAGAAGACTGGACAGGATGCTTCCAGGCTACTTGGACAGACACCTCCTCCATGGCTGTAGATGCATTTTACCTTGTACTTGACCATCATGGAGAAAGTATCCTTTTGCGTGTTTACTTTAAAAACAATTATGTCAGACTGTTAGGGCAATTTTGCTTATGAAAAGGCATTGATGAACAATAACATCGATGATTAATACATATTATAGTATCAGGGCTGTTGAATAATTTCTTGTGACGAGAGGCCCTCTTGGGAGGGGGGGGGGAGGGGGAGGGTATGTAAGTAAGAGGTCTTTGCAACCTTTTGGAAAAAGCACTCGGCCGACTACTCCTTAATGAGTATAGATTAATAAGGGTTCACATGTGAAATTTTCTCCTGATGACAGCCTCATATGCAAATTTGTCATGCAGAATGCCCACCTTCTGAATATATTTCTCAGTGGTATCTCTGGAATACGCGCCCCATGCCTAGCTAAATGTGTCCTATGTGTTACCTATATATTTTCAATGCCTTGGCAGGATATGTCTTGACGTAGTTGGGTAGTGCACGCTCTATATTTCAGTTTGGTTCGTCAACAGCATCATTCCAGCTACTAGTCTAGTCCAGTGCAGCCTACAATATCCAACTGGATACGCCTATACCGATAGCTGGTCAATGCAGATGTCCCCCAAGTTACCATGAGACAGGTCCACCGGCGGTATACCCTGCATACAGACGTTTTGCCTTCGAGGATCGTCTTTTGCACTACCACTCAGACCTGTTGATTCTCCCCGCTTCTTCTGCCGCCACGGAAACCTTCAACTTAGAAACGACTCCTGATAGTAAAGACAGGTGAGTTGCGGTTGTAACGCAGTTTTTACACACTATTTCACTTGTCATAAACGTTTACATAGTCTCAAAACAGTTCGATGCCTCTCGGCTAATGGAGCAGTGCGCCAAGTCATCAGTTATTCGGCATGTGCCTCAACTTCAGCCTCTACTTCAACTTTATTCATTGTACGCTATTTAATAGTTAGTATTACAAATATAGAATGATAAATATTTGTTGCATATGCTGAGGGAAAAGACTAAAAAGGCGTGTGTGGTACTGAACTAGAGTAGCCATTGGCATTCGAGCTGGTTTTTAAGCTAAAGCTGGTAGAACAAAAGGACATTACAGAAACTTGTACATTACCGAAAATTCAATGCAGAAATATATTACAGAACAATACGAATAATATTAACCTTCTACTAACCGACGCGAGGGCCGTTCCAAGGAATATTGGCCCGAGGTCGTGGCAGTACGACCTCGCGCACGTACAAAAACCGGACCGAGAGCCAATATTCTCCAGTAAGGTTCGAGCAAGCTAGTTTAGTAAGTAGTTTGTGTGTGTGTGTGGTACTCTGGCCATGCTTGTTTTAAATTTGCCGGCTTTCGGAAAACATATACACAGCTTATGACCGTTTCCATGGAAATGGTCCCTATAGCGAAATCCCGACAACGATAGAGCCAGTCAGAACGCTGGGATTTCCCTCGACTACTTCGGGTACCTTGCCATATAATAAATATACATTAAATAGCGACAAGTGACATTTTAAGAGGTGCTGCTTATACTGTTATACTTATGCTGTTCCATGCCTGTTAGACATCCCGCCACATTCTAAGAGCAGCCACCGAAAAACACATCTGTTGTGGACCCAGCAGGCTAGCTACATCTACGCTCTCAAGACAATGAAGTACTCCTACACTAGAATCCAGACCGTTCGTCCTCGTCAAGAAAACCTCCTTTGCGACGGATGTGAACGGTGGCAGCACCGTACCTGCCAAACGGGCATCAGTTAGCTGGGCTATCGTGGAGCAATCCGCCCCGGGGAATCGAGTTATTGGCGCTGTGTAGCCCCATTCTGATGGCCCCATTCTGGAACCAGTCTTAAATGCGTCGTCCTTAGCTGAATCGCCGACCGCGAGGCAAAACCTCTCCAGCTCCTTCGCCAACAGTTCGCAGATCATTAACGACTGCACCAACAAAAGACGTCCGAAGCTGATAGACAGCAGAGGCTTAAGCTATGGCGTCAAACGACGTAGAGCCAATGTAACCAATTGGGTGTGCACCATAAAACCTAAGGTGAATATATAGAGAAAGCTAATTGACCAAATTTGTGCAGAAAAAAAATATATTTATCGGCCATTTATCGCTTGTACACTTGTGGAAAGTCACCTTCTTAATTAAATTTAAAACAAACATGCAATGTAAATTATAGATCTTCAATGTTAAAGGTATCCACAGACATTTTGAAATAAACGCAATTTCATGGTCAATGCTTTTAAGCTTTTCTTGTTAACAATGTTTTCACTTTTTCATAATTTTTTATTCGTTTGCAAAGACTAACTTTCCTTTTTTTCTTTTCTTTTGATTTTTTTTACTAGGTTAACCTATGTAGAACCAGCGTCATAGAACGCGGTGACCGTCTGTACGAGCCTGGATCTAACGGGCACATCAATCCTGCTGACGTCGGAACAGCGTTAGCCGCACAGATCACTTCCAAAGTCAAGGCCAGAGCAGTCGCAAATGTCTTCAAATCCGCTTCCGCCATTGTCGAAGACATTCTGTTTAAATACCTTAAAGACGTCCCGTGCCCAAGTCTAACTAGACAGAAAACATTGCCAGGGCAGCTAACCATCGCCGTCAGAGACGAGACTCGAAGACCCCCAGGACTTGGAGTTTGAAATGACACTGAACTGATTACGTCCCAACAGAGGTCCTGCGCGTTGGCCTGAGAGTCCGTAGTGGGAGACATCCCCTTTTCGCCACTGATCAGCAGCTCGAGTTCTTTGCCCATGTCAAGTCTTGGTATATCGATGCCACATTCAAGCTGTGTTGCAGACCCTTCAGGCAGCTGAGGACGGTGACTGTCTTCGTCAAAAAGGACGACCATGCGAAACAAGTACCGCTCCCGTTCGTGTTGATATCAGGACGCAGAATGTCAGACTACCGCAAGGTCTTCGAGGAACTACTGGAAATCCTGCCGTCAGCCCCAAAAGTGTAGCAGATAGCATTAGACTTTGAGAAAGCCACCTGGGCAGCCCTAAGAAAAGTTCTCCCACGCACCAAACTAAGTGGATGTGTTCTACTGGACGCAAGCTCTCTGGAGAAAGGTAAGATAAATTTGATTCAATATTAATGTTCATGTGCTAAATTAGTCAAAATGCTCGACATTTTTATCGTGTGATAGGTGATAAGAGACTACATGTCAAGCACTAGGATCAACGGCAGCACCTGGACTCCGACAGACTGGACGTGCTACTAGCAGGCCATCCGAACAAACCGCGAAGTCGAGGGCTGGCACCATGGCCTAGATCGTAGAGCGTCTGGGCGAGCACAACTGCCACTGTACCTTCTGATCCAGCTTCTTCACAGGAATGGGAAGCTGACAGCAATTCAAATCCGCCTGGTATCAGAAAGGAAGCTGCGAAGAATCCAGCGATGAAAGCACAGAGAGCTACGGCAGAGAATATTTAAGCTGTGTAGGACCAGTACGAGGCCGGGAAAAGATCAGCAAGACGACTAATGAAGGCTCGCTGCTATTATATTAATGGACATGTAGAAATGTCAAAATAAGCAAGTTTTGAAATAAAGTATACCAAAAACAACGGCTCCTTTAGGAGCCACTATGTAACTAGTGAAAGCAATGATCAACAAGAGAAAACGTCACTTAGGAATAACTCGTTCCTTATGCAAATGCAAAACAAACTGTCATTAACTCAGTTCGAATTGTCTGAAAACTCTTAGATTAGAATTTTACTCATTTAGTTTATGCTTAGAACGAGGTGACTATTCTTTGGAACGAAGTGACCAAAGGATGAAACGAAGTGGCTTGGAACAAAGTGGTTATAAAACGAATTGGACGTACATTCAGTAATTCGTTCCACTGATCTCGACTTGCACGACCAGTTCTTCTATATCTTTATGAAGCACGTGTGGTATCTACTAAAACAATTAATCAGTGTTGGTGAAAGCGGTGGATATTATATCCACCTCCATTTCCATTTATCACACACACACAAAAAAAATAACACTATACACTAGAAATTCATGATAACTTAAAGACGAAAGACTATAATTTTAAAGGTGATAATGGTAAGAAAGCCTTTCAACGACATTGAGGTAAATAACTGTTTTAGTATAAACCACACAAGCTGAATAACTAGCGACCCAAAGAATAACTTCATGATGTGACAACATAGCGACAAAAGCCACTTCGTTTTTCTACGGCTGCTTGGAAGTGAATAGTACTTGGCTAATCATCTCCGAGCTGGCCAATCAGCGTGCGCGAAAAGTACTATTCACTTGTGTGGTATGATACTAAATCCGCATATTGCGATAAATAAGAAGGCAAAAACATGTCATTAACACTAAGTAAAGTATTTTAAGGTTATGAACAGTGAATCGCAATTTGGATATATAAACGCGAATAATACAAAATTAAAAACAGAGAAATAGCAATTTCGCAGTGGAGGTGGTAATGCCGTCAGTGGTGGTTGGCGTTAAAGGTGCTGTGGGCGGTGGTGAGGACATTGGTAGTTGCGGCGGTGATGGCTGGTGGTGGCGGTGGTTAGTGGGGTGGCGGTGTTGGTTGGTGGCGGCGGTGATTGATAGGGGAGCAGTGATGATCAGGTGATTGGTGGTGACAGCGGTGGGTGGAGTCGGTTGGGTGAGGGTGGAGCAGTGATGTTTGGTGGTGGCGGCGGCGGCGGCAGTGATGGTGATGATGGTGGTTTCGGCGGGGGTTAGTGGTGTGGTGGTGACTTTATTTATCGATAAATTACACTTAAAAGCTTATAATTATAAAGGCCTGATTCTAACTCCTAAGACTGGATTAGAATTAAAACTACAACGTACTGAACCACAGTTTTGTTTTCGACAGACAGGATATAGATTGGACAACGAAATGGGTAAAAAGATAAATTAAGATCCAGTATCCCTTTAGATATTATGATTACCTTGGTAAGACATGTTACTAAAGTAAAGAGCAATACATAAAAAGACTTCAGTATTGTCAAGGGAAAAGAGAAACCTAAACTTTTATAAATAAATAAATAAATAATCAATCAATCAATCAATAAGTAAATAAGTAAATAAGTAAATAAGTAAATAAGTAAATAAGTAAATAAGTAAATAAGTAAATAAATAAATAAATAAATAAATAAATAATCAATCAATCAATCAATCAATCAATCAATAAGTAAATAAGTAAATAAATAAGTAAATAAATAAATAAATAAATAAGTAAACAAATAATTAAGTAAATAAAAAAATAAATAAAAAATAAATAAGAAATGAATAAAAAGTAAGTAAATAAATAAATAAATTAATAAATGAATAATAATAAAAATAAATACATCAATAAAAAGTAAAAAATAAAAAATAAGAAATTATAAATAATAAGAAAATTACAAATAATAAATTATAAATAATAAAAAAATAAATAATAAAAAATAGGAAAAAAAACCCCGCTTTATTGAATTGTCAATGTATTTAGTTTCTACAACTAATTAAGGTGAAGATATCTATATCTTGGACTACAGGATAAAGTTAATTCCTATTTACTAATTTCAACCAGGTGTGTGGATCGGGCCGGGGGAATCATCAAAACAGACTCTTAGCTGCAAAGAAAACCCCGCAGACAGGACTAGACCGACATATTCCCAAACGAGTTTCCTGCAAACTTGGTTAATGATATATTTATTTCTCATCTTTATGATTATTATAGCAGTGCAAACCTGAAGCTTGTGACTCCGTTCGGGCGATGATAAGCTTCTGTGCAAAATTATCCATTCCAGATTTAATTAGAAATCATGATTAGACCAGCAAAAAATCATTTCGATTGTCTTATCTTAATTATTGAATGTCTACTCGACATTCGCTGTGTAAAAATAGATGTAATACAAAGATAGACTATTAAAGAATTGAAATTACACTTCTTATCTCAGTTGGTAGTTATTTCATAAAAGCCTGGGCCGGGTTGTTCAAAGCCCGATTAAGCTAACCCAGGATAAACGAAAATTTTGATTTGAATTTTGTAACTTTTTAGTGAGGTAATCTGTTTATATTGCTTGCTGTTCCGTTTGAGTTGCAGTTATCTCAAACTACGCAAAACGTTAGAGGTGAAAAACATTTTTAAACAATAAAAAAATCATGCTCCAGCTGACGTCTAATCCTGGGTTAGCCTTAACCGCCTTTCGCATAAGCCGGCCCTGGGTCCCGTTTCTCCAAAGACCCGGTAACTTAACGGGCCCGAAATCATATTTTGAAATCAAAGCCTCGAGAAAAGTAGGGTGTGTTCTGACCTCTACTGAGGTCCATTTTGTTTCTTTAGCTGATAACTTTGCTGCACCATTTTCAAAACTCTTGAAACACCGGTCCTTAATGGAAAACAAAACAGCTTAACGCACCCGGTAATTACCGGGAGTTTTGAGAAACGGGCCCCTGGTCCACAACCTGAAAACGAGAAGTGGGTCTGGACTAGTAGTAACAAATTTATTAATTAAACTAAGTTGCGGTTTATTAAGTGAATAAATATCTGTCAACAGAGAGGTAAACCTGAGTCAAATTATATTAAATAAAAGATTGACAGGTGACGTGTTTCTATCCATGTGGGGTAACTACCCCACATCCTTTTGAGGTACTTCCAGATAGACCCTGCTGCTTCTTGTCAGGCCAACCATTCCAGAATACAACCAGTACATACAATTTCCATTCAGATTCACAAATAACAAAACTGACAGGTACGTACCCGAAAACAACATGGTGAGGGGAAACATAAAAACCACTTTTGGTATGTTTTTTTTTTTTTTTTTTTTTTAATAACAAAATCGATGCAACAGCGCGTTTAGCATCCCTGACAGCCTTCCTCTGGAGCAGTCTTTTGCTCACAACAAGAAATTAATCACTTGTTGAATGGGCTTGCAACTTCCATTTCATAACCTAAAATGTAAGGGTAACCACGCGTTCTTATAAAGTTAGTTTTGAAAACGCGTTTACGGTGCCTGTTGCTTGTGTTTTTATTGTATATTGTCAGGTTTGCTGTTAGTTTTTGGCCTGGCATTTTACTTATCGAGTCCATTCGTCTTTATTGAATCAGCTGAACTGATTACCTTAAAGTTTCTGAAGATTGCATTATGAGAAAAATGGCGATCTGTGCTGAAAGCTCTGGATGAATGCGTGACTCAAAAAAATTGAAAATCGCTGAAACTAACTCTTTGAGCAGAATCCACTGAGACGTGTGGTTTTCGTGTGAGGGTTTCCTAACTGCAGTGAAACTTTTATTACACTGACCTTGCCAGAGTTTGTTTAATACAGAATGTCAGCTGAAGATAGATTCCCTCAGAATTCGTCTTGAAAGGAACAAATTAATATTCGTCAGTATCAAAACGTGGACAAAAACATGCACCCTTTAAAATTGCAGTGTCCGTTTAAGGTAATTGCCCTGAATTAAAACTGACAATAGATTTTCATTCAAACTTTGCCCACTGAATATTTGTCATATGAGAACTTCAATTTTGAAATAAAAAAGGGGGGTGCCCATAGTCATTAAGTAACCCATTTTGGCATTATTTAATGCTTATTACAAGAACGCATTTCCAGTAATAATTGCAAATTTTTGTGACCGAGACTCATGAAAACACGCATTAAACTGGAGTCAATGCATTGTATCTGACACATAAAAACTTTTTACTGCGCCTTTCAAAAACATGCGTACTCTAACATTCAAAGCTCAACCAACAAATGCGTTTTTCGCTGCCGTCAATCAAATGTTCGGCGACTCCTCCCAGCTCCCGGCTTCTGTCGAGCGTGCCTTAATCAAATCGTTTACCACAGTTCAGATAACGAAACAGTGCTCGGCAGTAGTCGGAAGCTAGGAGGAGCGCCGAACATTTGATTGACGGCAGCGAAAAACCCATTTGTCGATTGACCTTCAAATTTTAGAGTCCGTGTGTTATTGAAAGGCGCAGTAAGTTTGATTTAGACAGAAAGCTGAATTCTTGATTAAAATTTCAACCAAATTTCTTGGCATGGTTACCATAGGGCAAAATAGAAAAGACCACAGTTTACTAGCTATTTTCGTTATTTATTCAATTTTCAGCAATAGGAATCAGATCAGTCTTTCCTCAAGCAAAGTTTATGATAAGTTGATTACAATGACTGAAAAAAAAAAAAAGGTTGAGGTGCCCGTGCTCGTTGGTGAGCTATAGCCATTTTCCAACTGACAGCGCTCAATATCAAGGCAAATCCGCCATGTTTTCAATATGCGCGTGCATGCGGGCGCGCTAAATGACGCCATAAATTACGCGCAGAAAGGATGCCCAGTGCAATTGTGAGGAATAACCTTAATGCAGGTTTCTAAAATGCAGACTGCAGACTATGGACATTTCAACGGAATCGTGTTACCATTCCAATCATTGAGATCAAACCGCAGAAAAGCAGAGAGTTGTTTAGGCTAGCAGGAGTGATATTCAGTCTAATGGAGTGATACATTTTTAGGCTGACTGGAGTGCAGACTTGCACGGCGTTTCGCTTGAATAAACCTGTTTAAGGTCAGCACTCAATAATGAAAATAACACGACATTTACCTGTAGTTTGTAGTCTACATTTGACACTGCCTTCATTTTACCCCGGTCTGCAATCTGCAGTCTCTTTTACACTGACCGACCTTGGCCTCGTCTGACAAATTTAAGTAATGGACAAATACAGCATTTCTAACTGTAACAATGTGATTCCTTGACAATTTATTGAATAAAAAAAAACAACAGAAACGAAATAATTAAACCAAACTCTTTATTAAAAGAATTTTATTACCATAATATTTAAACTGCAGTTGAAACGAATGCAAGTTGGAATGATAACAACCAATTGTAGTTAGCAAACTCAAACGTGTGCTATACTTTATTGATTTCAATTCTGGAAAAGTGGGTTTGTATTTTATTACCATAATATTTAAACTGCAGTTGAAACGAGTTTTCATTTCGTGTACAAATACTCTTTTGCATTGTCGTTTATTTTGAAAAAAAAAAGTTCAGAAAAACAAAAGAGGCCACCTGGTATGGAACCAAATCATTTTTCTCTCGTTCTGTTGTAGAGTCAGGAGAATATCAGTTACAACAAAAAACTTGTCTTTTCTTTTCTCTGAAATTAATGTAATTACTATTTTTCATTTTTTCAGCATACTTCAAAGTTAATATATTTATCAACAATTGCATTATTCTTTGATGGTCACCAACTAGAAGAACAAGACACGTGTATAATTAATTTCCGATCACCAAGGAATAGTTACTAGTTCAAAATTCATTACGGAGATTTCAACGTTAACATGACGAATCTCAGCAACGGACTGAATGTCCACGCGTCTCAAGAGATGATCTGCTATGGACTGCCAGCAAGCATCTTAGTTATCAACTCAAAGATCTTGATGGCATTGATAGTTCTTAACACTTTTATTTCCATAACTGCTACGATTGGAAACTTGTTGGTTCTCGCGACAGTATGGCAAGGTCCAAATTTGCGCTCTCCTTCAAACACATTGCTGTTCGGCCTGGCTTTGTCTGGTCTGTGTGTTGGACTTGTATCTGAGCCACTATACGTTGGATCTCAAGCTGTAGTTTTCAAGAATTTAGGCAAAATTACCTCCTGTACCCTTCTGAACACACGCACTTTAATAACTCCATTTTTTCACAGTAGTCACCCGGTTAAATTTACGGCAATGAGTGTTGATCGCAATCTAGCGATATATCTGCACCTAAGATATGAACAAGTGGTTACAGAAAAGAGAGCAAGAAAAGTTATTTTATGCCTTTTGTTTATGAGTATCGTGCCTTTGGTGAGGATGATTTTTGATGCTACGACTAGTGTTTTACTTATAATACTTACAGTAGCAGTTTGCCTTGTAATTATCTCGTTTCCTTGGATCAAGATTTACCAAGTTGTTGGACTTCAACAAGCTCAGATTCAAGATCAGATGGCTGTTGCTACGCAATCATTTAACATGGCGAGATTCAGAAATTCTGCCATAAACACTTTGCTCGTGTTAATCATCGTTCTTGCGTGCTTGTGTTGGACTTGTATCTCAGCCACTCGACGTTGGATTCTAAGCTGTACTTTTCAAGAATTCGAGCAAAGTTACCTCCTGTACAATTAGAAACGCACGAACCTTAATATCTGTCTATTTAACAACAGTCACCCTGTTAACTGTGACAGCAATGAACGTCGATCGCTTCCTAGCGATATAGCTGCACCTGAGATATGAACAAGTCGTCACAGAAAATAGAACAAGAAAAGTCATTGCATGGCTTTGGTTGATAAGTAGTGTGCCCTTAGTTATAGTGTTTTTTGATGCTTTGACTAGTTGTATAGTTTTGACACTTATAATAGCCGTTTGTCTTGCAAGTATTTCGTTTGCTTGGATCAAGATTTACCAAGTTATTGGACTTCAACAAGCTCAGATTCAAGATCAGATGGCTGTTGCTACGCAATCATTTAATATGGCGAGATTCAGAAATTCTGCCATAAACACTTTGCTCGTGTTAATCATCGTTTTTGCGTGCTATACTCCATTTCTCATTGCTAACATTTTTCTGACTGTCAACTTTAATCCTTTAAATGTTGTTTTTCTCGAGATCGGTCACATAATTGTGCTCCTAAATTCTTCGCTGAATCCATTCGTGTATTTTTGGAGACAGCGTGCGTGATCTTCATGCTCAAGCTAAACAGCCAGCTTGTGATGAGGTTTTGCTGTCCATGACAGAACGGAAAACGCGTGAACTGTAAGTACCTACCGATGTCCCATACAAAGCCTTAGAAAACTTTTCTAAGGCTTCGTATGGGACAACGGGAGGTACTTACAGGGCTCGAGTTTTCCGTCATGTCATGAACACAGTTAAAGTGAGAGCTCTGCCAAGCAATCTTGCTTTGTTCGAAATTACTGCAAGTTTAAAACATTAAAAACATTTGACACATAAGCTTTTGGAAAATAACTTAAAAGTAAACGTTTATAAACTGCACAAACTAAAGTCAGTTCTTACCGTAGGCTAGATTAATTCACTGTACAATATTTTAAAAGTGGAGAGTAGTGATCATCGCAGTAAATTTTCCAATTTAAGCAATTGGAAAGAAGCCTGAAAAAATCAGGCTTCAACGGGATTCGAATCCGTGACCTCCGCGATACCGGTGCGATGCTCTACCAACTGAGCTATGAAGCCACACGTTGGGAGCGAGGTCAATTTATTGAGTTCATATCTTCTCGTGCAGTAAAATGATGTGAAGTATATATGAAATAATTCATATTTGTACTGCGGTTGTAGTATCGTGGAGGTCACGGGTTCGAATCCCGTTTAAGCCCTGATTTTTTTCAGGCTTCTTTTTTCCAATTGCTTAAATTGGAAAATTTACTGCGATGATCACTCTCCACTTTCATCTACAACCGCAGTACAAATATGAATTATTTCATATATACTTCACAGTACAATATTTTGATTCTTCAACGACCCCTTAAATTGCTTTTCAAATGTCAAGATTACGAGAGCTGTACGTGAAGAAATAATTTATGATCGCGCGGAAGCAACGAGAATATAAAGGAAGAGGGTCTAGACCGGGGTGCTATAGTGTCAATTTTATAGCGATTGTTCAGCTGTCAGTTAACATTTCGGTTATCACTAATTTTTGCACTTCTGGGATCTTAGCTGTCTGTTGAACACGGTCCCTTTCTCCGGCACTAGGGATCACTTCAAACTTTTCTTTTACTTCTTAAAAAAGACCCTTTTGGTGAACTGTCTTTTAAAAAAGAAGTTCATATCTTTTGTGAAATCCTAGGAAAGTTTGTAAAACCACCCAATCGAACAGGATGGTCGATAAAATTTATGCAAAGCAATAAAGCTAGTCTTGACAACGGGATATTTTTCTCTTCTGTTACCATGCATCGAGGGGCTCTCACCACTTTTTCAGCCGTCTCTGAGACCCAGAGATATATATCTCAGATAGCAGTCAACGTTGACCATTATTACAGGTATGTCGTTACTCTAGCTAAAAGATCGATCTTTGCGTCGGGTCCAGTGGTCCACACAGCCGAGGATTATTCAAGTTTTTGTAGCATTGGTGGGTAGGAACAGGTCTTCTCCCCAAGGGATAGGATGTTAGTCAATTGTAGGGTCTTCCCCCAGCATTATGTTCGCCGGTGCTCATTTATGCACCTAGGCAGAGGGAGGCATTGCTTGTGAGAGCAAAGTGTCTGACAAACAAATGAACATACAAATGAGCCAGAATCGCTCTATTCGGCAGTCTGGGCCACTGCCAGAAGTGGAAATACGATTCCTGTGCTCTGATTGGCTCACGCAAAACCAAAACATTGCCTACACCGCGAAAGGACTAAGACCGAGAGAAATGGTGAGCGAAAAAAATCTCATCCGAGACGTCGCATAATTAAAATACAACAATAATACGGTGGAATCCTCCCCATCTGTAAATCCCACGATCTCTTGGACCTGTGAAATTCGAACTAGTAGTAGTTTTCCTTGGATTCGCTGTATTCGTATAATTAATTTTACTCCCGAGACGAACCAATTTTCTCTTATCGTATGAAAGCGACTTACTTTGCACGAGGTAGCGTTCCACAACCCAGGACTTCCGAAGATCAACAAAGGCAGATTTTGGCCTCGACAGCGCTGATCGCCACTTTTAATTTAAGCTAAGCTGTTTGC
The DNA here is from genome assembly GCA_019787425.1 of Platygyra sinensis. Classification (NCBI taxonomy): domain Eukaryota; kingdom Metazoa; phylum Cnidaria; class Anthozoa; order Scleractinia; family Merulinidae; genus Platygyra; species Platygyra sinensis. The sequence goes on from JAHPZR010003998.1 coordinate 42,858, forward strand.
TGTTGCAATATGAAAGGTATCTAGCTGAAATTATTATAGGGTTATAAGGTTCACTTTGTCTTTTACTTTTATCCGCATAATGATAAATCTAGAATTGATAGATCGGTATTTAAAGGGGACTTTCTGTGACTGCGCTTTTGTTCAAAATTATATCAAATTATATTTCAATTTTCAGTCAAGTTTTGTTGTACCTTACCACAGCTACTCGACAATACTCCGACAAATTTATGCACAGCATTGTATTGTATTATATCCACATAACAATGGATTAACAATACAACACAATTGGGAACGAAGCAATACAATAGAATACAATACAATGCTATGCATAAATTTGTCAGAGTACTAGACAAGTATGAGCTACATGTATCAAGAGAAAAAAAAATACCTGGATCAAAAGTGAAATTTATGTGTACTCTTATTTCCATGCCTTCAAAACCATCAATGGAAAATCCTTATTTGACCTAATTGCATTTGTTACTTTGGTCACTTTTTTGAAGCTTTCTCTTCCTTTCGAAACATACAATAGCCAGTTGCAAGGAGTGACTGCACCACCTCCTGTTTTTATATTGTTTGCCTATTTCTGTGCAGAGTAACAAATGACTCAACTTTGAACAATAACATGCACATTCTATGTGGATGTGAATCTCTCTATGCAGTACATTTTAGTTATGAGAAACAATCTGTTGATCAATAAATGCATTTTGTTATGGTATGTTGATGTTCTGGCTTCAGTATCGCCATTTAGGAAAACCTCCAGAGCTGCTCAGGTGACAAACCTAGGCCTCAACCCCCACCCACCCTTTCATGTCTCAGAGTTGTTACCTACATGTATTCAGGGGGGCACATCGGTATGGCTGAATGCATTTTGTAAGGTCCAGGGAATTTCAAGACCTTTCTTGATCTTCCTTTATGACTACTCCCCCCCTAGATCTGACAGTATTTCAGAACTTTTTGTTACCACTCTTCCTCATGATGGGATGCTATTTCAAGACCTCTCATGACTAAGTCAGTCTGCCCCACCCAACCCGCCCCCTTCACCCCAACACACACAGACACAATCAGAGAAGGCACATGACATAAATCAGTATATGCTTTATTTCTTACAAATAGAAATTCACTTTCAGAATGCTGTACATTTCAATCTTTTGGTATTAACAAGAAAAGCACACGGTGAAAATAATAAAGCCCTGCTGGAGATATTCTTATTGGAAAGCTTGAAATATACATATTTGAATTCCTAGAAACCTACAGCTTAATTTTCAATACTTCTAACAATATGTGTTTGATACCATGATTGCAAAACTATAAACAAGTATTTAAAAAAACAGGTATACATATAGCTATTATTTCTTTGTAACAAACAGTGGAAAGCTCTATGGCTCTGTTTACAAAGAGGTAGGGCAGCCCTACTGCCAGGGTAACAGTAAAAAGATAGCCTGGGTTTACAAACAAAATTTACAGGTAGGGTAACCCTACTGCCCGAGGCAAATTTACGCTTATTGCGCTTCGTTTATCTTGAGAGTAAAGCACAAACAGATAACAAAACTGGAAAATAATTTATTTCTAAAGCAAAAATATGACTAATTGTGAAAGAACTTAAGGTGATTCCTCAGAAATAAAATTTACCGATTAATTTTTTTTAAACTTTCTCTAAATGTTCCCTACAAAGCACTGTTTTGAAAAATAAAATAAAAAAGATAGGTCACCGTTCTCGCAAAAGAGATATGATGAACCAATCTTGCCCCATTTATGCCTGTACTCGTGCTAATCTCGGGCGTTATTCATTGGTCCACGTTACATTTAGCGGTAGCTGAAAGGACAGTTTATCGAAGTAATACTGGGAAGAAAACTTGACAGGAAGAAAGCATGAAACATATGGAACAATGTCATATAAAATTTGTGGAAAAAATCGCACCATTTAAAACGAGGTGGACGAAATGCGTTCGTCGAGTCGATGTTTTCGTGGTCATAATTTACATCCTAGAGTAACGGTTTTGTGCACGGTTTCAGCTATATCTTTTTTTCCTTCAGATAAATTTTTTTAAAATTCTTTTAGATTAAAGAGGATAACATGGGCACTACTATTATGCAATAAAAAGTATAGGTAACCATGCTCGTTTAAGAGAAAACGAGCTTTTATTTCGCTGTCAAGCCTTGCTTGTGGAAAATTTCTTACGTTTTGCACGTGCACGCGCTCATTTGCGCGCGCTAATGACGCAAAAATCGTTCGCAGTACGGATGCGCAATGCAATACTGAGGAATCACCTTAATGTTTTCTGGGTCATAATTCGCTGATTTTGTCAGTATTGTGATCATATTTTGCTTTTTGGAGCCAAAATAGAGTTGTCCTGGGTAGGCAAGTTACTAAACTAAACTAAACTTTAATAAATACTCCCAAAAGGGATTTTCAGTACCTATTTACAAATAAAAATGCAAATACAAGCTACATCTAACAAGCTAATATTGTTAAATTCTAACTGCCGTTCAATCATTCATTCATACATTACAAGTTTCATGGCTTTCTTAAAGGCCCTTACAGTTGTAGCGTTTCTCAGGTCTAACATGTTCCACAGGGATACTGCTCTATAGGCGAAGGTCCGTTGGCCGGAGGCTGACCTGAATAATGGGATTTTGAACTTGTCATTATTACGAGTTGCGCGATTATGTACAGAAGATCGTTCTTTAAACTTAGCACATAAGTATTCAGGAGATAAATTGTTTGCACACTTATAAGCCATAACAGCGTCTCTGAATTTGAGCATCTTGCTAACTGGTGGCCAGTTAAGTTCCTCAAGTAATGGCGTCACGTGGTCATATTTCCGAGCGCCGCAGATGATTTTACTGGCGAAATTCTGAATGAGTTGCAGCTTTTGAATGTTCTTAGATGAGGTATTAGACCAAACGGTCGAACAGTAGAGCATTTTGCTGAAGACAAGAGATGTAATAATTAAAACCAAAGTCTCTCTATCAAAACAGTATTTCACGCGATTAATCTGAACCAGTTTAGTCAGGCAAGAAGAGACTAAGTGGGAGATGTGAGTGTCATAGGTCAGATGTAAATCTATGTATACTCCTAGATCTCTTGCTGATTCGACGGCCATAAGAGTCTTTCCAATAAACGAAACAGTAAAATTAACTGAATGTTTACTTATCATTTGTTTGGTGCCGATCAACATGAACTTCGTTTTCTCAGGGTTTATTAACAAATCATTTGTGCAACACCAGGTGGCAACATTACGCAAATCATCTTCGAGCTTGAACTTAGCGTCAATGACATCAGCTACGGGAAAAGATAGCAGAACTTTCGAGTCATCGACGTATGACTCGAGCTGGCAGAATTGAGGAGCGCCTGGCAGATCGTTTAGATAAATACAGAAGAGGAGCGGCGAAAGAATCGCTCCCTGGGGGACTCCGTGTGTAATTGGTGATGGATCTGATAGCACAGATCCTATATATTTCCTATATATTTAACTTTTGTACATAGTTTAATTTATCTATGGCTTGTCTCCACTTAATTTTAATGTTGCCTATTTATTTCCTATATATATATCTTGATTTCCCATTTTACTTTATGATGTATTTATATTATATAGCACGTTCACGTTAAAACGAGTTAATTGTACTCATATGTGAAATGTGGATAAATAAATTACTACTACTACTACTACTACTACTACTACTACTACTACTACTACTACTACTACTACTACTACTACTACTACTACTACTACTACTACTACTACTACTACTACTACTACTACTACTACTACTACTACTACAGAATCAATACGCACTGATTGGGACCGGTCTGATTGGGACCGGTCTGAAAGGTAGCTACGGAACCAATAAACTACGGCGGGTGAGGCACCTACAGCGGAGAGCTTCTGAAGTAACTTCTCATGGCAAATACTGTCAAAAGCCTTAGAGAGGTCGAGCAAGACTAATGCACTTATTTCCTTTTTGTCCATCGCCTCTAGAATTAGATCCGTGGTGTAAATATTCAAGGTCTCGGTTGAATGGAGTGACTTATTGCCACTTTGGTGAGATGACAAACGGTTGCATGACATCAAGTAGGTGATAAATTGTTCTAGAACAATTTTCTCGCAAACTTTAGACGCAACATTAAGTAGTGACAATGGCCGATTGTTCGAAGGCTCTTCGTGATCTCCCTCTTTTAGGAGTGGGATGACCTCGGCGATCTTCCAGTCTGATGGAAAAGTAGAAGTACCGAGTGAGCAGTTGATTATCTCAGTAATAGGCCCGAGTATTACTTGTAGGGCGTCCTTGAATACTCTAGCTTTGGTTTTGTCAGGTCCTAGAGCTCTGTTCAATGGTAAAGACAAGATGACACGCCTTACATCTTCGATGCTTACGGGAGTGAAACTGAAGTAATCATCGGAAGATGATACAAGATCTGGGATGGATGAGTTTGAACACATGATATTATTTTCTAAAGCCAGCTTTGCAACAGCCTCAGTCGTGCGGCTTCCTACGGATGAAAAATATGAATTAAACTCATTTGCCTCGGTCTTAAGATCTTTAGAATAAACGAGTTTCTCTTGTGTTTTCGATGGAACGATGTTGCTAATCACTTTCCAAAGGGATCTCGAGTTATTCATATTATTCTGAACTTCTTGATATGTATGATGTTTTTCAGCTTCAATGAGAGCTTTTTTCACACTATTGCGGGATACTTTGTATTCTGCCCAGTCAAATTCATCGCGCGTTAGAGAAAACGATGATGTAGATGGTTTCTTATTTTCATAAGATCCTTAATCTCTTCGGTGACAAATGGGCATGGGCGGCTGCGAATCTTGACTGTCTTTACCGGAGCATGTGCATCAAGTACTTGACGAAAAGCATTATTGAAAATGCCAAGCTTACTGTTTACATCAGGTGCAGCAAACACTGAAAGTAAAGAGTCAGCATGAGACGCCAAGTCGAAGGTGAAATTTTCAGGATCGTAGTTCTTGTAGCTGCGCACTGTTACATAGTGAGGAGAAATCTTAGGAGATTTCATTTTCAACACAACGTAAACAGGAAGGTGGTCACTGATTGGATTGTTAATGACACCACTCTTACGAGACTAAGATGACATCTAATAAAGACTCGGTAGTGGCCGTAATCCTGGTAGGCTCTTTATCAAGTTGTCCCTAGTAGGGAAAATGTGAGAGTGCCAGGATAACCCTCTAGCGAGGGTGACCCTAGTATTAGAGTTCCTACCTGCTTGTAAACAGGGCCTAATTTTGTGCCTGGAAAATAATGCTGTACGTGACTTTCTGAATATATCAATGAAAACTAACCACACACCCACTCTAACACAACAAGCAATTGAAAATGAAAGACTTCATGCTAACTTAAGGGACCAGGACTGCAAAGTACACTAAGGTGTATTTCGAATTTTAGAAACATTACTAGCCAAAAAAAAATTCTATTAATATCTACAAGTGCAATTTGGAGAGATTCAACAACTAACTTCTTTTGCACTGCTAAAAGCATACATGGAAATGTATTGACAGCTACAAAACTATTGACCTTCACTGAAACTTGGCTTTGCAGCTGTTCCTGAACTACTACAGCTCGGTATCAAGCTGGCATTTATAATGAGCACTAAAAAGGCTTTCTATCCTTTTTGATCCCTACATGTGTACCACATCCTTATTTTCTTCATTCAAACTATTAAGCGGATATAACTTTGCTTTGCACACAACTTTTCGGGATGTACATTACTAGTATCATTCGAGTAATTTCTTCCCGTGATCTCTGCCATTCCTTTTTCAAGTTTAACCACACAATCTACAATGTTTCTTGAGGAAATCGCGGTGCTTTTCCATTGCCTGTCGGGGAATAAAGCAAACACAGCTTGAAATCAGGTCCACAGCATGGTCCGCGCGATCGGTCAATAACAAACGCATGTAGCGAAACTACAGTATTTCATCTGTAAAAACCTTGGACCAAGCGACGCAGTCCTGGACCAATACAAAAATACAACCAAGCAAATTTTATAGACATTAACGACATATTTTTTGCAAAGAGGGGAAAAATTGCAACGTACCTGATATTTCCATATATTTGGCGTTTTGTCGTGTAAAAACCAGAGCAGAAATAGCACAAAACAGTGAGGTTTTCGCCTCGAAACTCGAAGACGCTTCGCCAGCCGCCATTTTTTTCGCACTCAACTAAAACTTCATTGTTCAATTGTATTGTGTGCAAAGCCTTTTGGGAAAAGGCTACTTTTAAGCCCCGATAAGCGCTCGGAAGGGACTTTGTATCGTGTGCCTAGCTTTGGCGGCCATATTGGCAATTTCCCATGACGTAATGGCCCGGACTGTCGGATTCCACCGTGCTAACCGTCAGCCATATAGTATGCTACATCGCTCTTAGATCATCAGATCAAGTACACGACGTGGTCATTTTGCTCCTATCCGAAAAAATATAATCCTATATAGAGTAGAACAACACACAGGGTAATGACGCAAAGGAAAGTGCTCGAAGGCGATCGAAAAATCAGGATTCTGATACATTGTGACGGCAGCCAAACTGTTTTCAACCGTACATAGTATATTGCACTTATATACGGAATTAGTATCCGAAACACCTGTACGGTCTACGTCTTTAGGGCTGGCGAACAATATTATCTCTAGTATTACCTCTTTTCCGCCTATGTTGTCTGCCTTCAGTTCCTAAAATCCTTTCTGAATGACAAAATAATTCGGAAAAATAATTGACACCTGCTTGATCAATATCTGTGCGATTTCGTGCCCAAGCCTAGCCAGCTGCCCTATCCCCAGGGTCGCCTCCGTCAAGGCCAGGCCGAACACACAGCCGCTGACTTATCTGCCGGCTGTTCGCTCGCGGTCGGCCGTCAAAAGCAAGAGGGTGGGGAGAGTGTGAGTTGCTTTCCATTCCATCTGACAGTCAATTACTCTTTCTTACTATTTATTATTGAAAAAGAGGAGTTTGATAAAAAAGATAATAATAATTATAAAAAAATCCTACATACTCAAAGTTCCTAATTAAGTTTTTTTTTCTGAAAGGAATAAATAATTGGAAAGAAAATTTACATAGACGTTCTGCCGTCTAAATTGACTAAATGACAATTTCAACATGATGGGCCAAGCATTTGTAAATAACAGACTTCGTATGACTGATGCTACGTTGAAGGGCTTAAGAGAGGGCGTTGGTATTTTTCATAGTGCACTCAAATGTATATGCTATACTTTGTTGATTTTATTGCCCCAAGAAGTCATTTTACATTTTCTTTTCATAAAGGTTGAATTATAATCGAATGGCATTTTTTTATTCCTTCCACAAATACACAGTACTGTCGAATATTTAAAAAAACAAAGTTCTGAAACAAAAGAGGCCACCTGGTGTGGAAACCAATCATCTTTCCAGGTTCTGTTAAGGAAGACAATGCCTTTGAATTCAAAAACCTTCCTCTGCAAGGGATCAAAATGTAATTACTTTTTTTCATTTTGTACTCATAGTTCGATATGGCATTATCCTTCGACGGTTGACCAACTGAACAAATAGCTGTAAAAAAAAAATCACATCTGATATAATTAATTTCTGATCGCCAATGAATGATCCAAAATTATTTGCAATTTCGACGAGATGGATCTCAACAACGGAATGAACACGACCCAAGAAATGTTCTGCTACGGAATACCAGCAGGAGTCCTGATTGTCAACCCAAAGATCTTGATCACATTAATGGTTCTGAACATTTGTATCGCCATAACTGCTACGATTGGAAACTTGTTGGTTCTCATAACAATATGGCGAAGTCCACATTTGCACTCTCCTTCGAACACATTGCTTTGCGGCCTAGCTTTGTCTGATTTGTTTGTTGGAAAAGTATCTGAGCCACTACACATTGGATTTCAAGCTGAACTTTACAATAGTTCTGGCAAAATTACCTCCTGTACACTTACAAAAGTACGGAATATAATATCTGTCTTTCTAACCGTAGTCACCGTTTTAAATGTAACAGCAATGAGTGTTGATCGCTATCTAGCGATATGTCTGCACCTGAGATATGAACAACTGGTCACAGAGAAGAGAACAAGGAAAGTCATTTTATGTCTTTGGTTGATAAGCATCTTGCCTTCACTCATAATGGCTTTTGATGCCATGACTAGTTATTTAGTTATGACACTTATGATAGCAGTTTGCCTTGTTATTATTTCGTTTGTTTGGATCAAGATTTACCAAGTTGTAAGGCATCACCAAGCTCAGATTCAAGATCAGATAGCCGTTGCTTCACACTCATTTAACATGGCGAGATTCAGAATTTCTGCCATAAACACTATGCTTGTGTTGGTCATTGTTCTTGTGTGCTATACTCCTTCACTGGTTTCTAACCTTTGTCTCGCTGCAAACTTAATTCCTTTAAATGTTGTCTTGCTCGAGATCTGTTATATATTTGTGCAGCTAAATTCTTCGCTCAATCCATTCGTGTATTTTTGGCGTCAGCGTGAACTTCGTGAACAGGCTAAACAACTTGTGATGAGGTTTTGCTGTCATATACAGTAACAATGAGAGCTCTGTCTTAAAGAGGACTTTTCTATTTATAATAGATGGTCAAGAGAGCTAAAACATTGGTGATTAAGTTGATAACAAAAACTTTCTGGTGAGATGTGATGGACTGTAATTTATGTAGGATTCAAAATACAAATGATGGAGGCTACAGTAAACAATTCAGTACATGGAATCTGTGCACACTTTGATTGGCTTATTTTCTGAAAGTGTCGACAATGTACAGTCCTGTTGTCTGCCTTCCTGCAGTCTCTTCTGAAGGAATAATTGATTAGAAATAAAATTTACATATACGTTCTGCTAAAATAACTAAATCACAAAATTATGGGCTAAGCACTTGTAAATAACAGACGCTGTATGACTGATGCTATGTGCAAGAGAGCTCGTTGGAATTTTCATACAGCTAAAGCTGGATATGATCTGAGGAAATAAAATGAGCGGAATATGAGCGGAAGGAATAAAATCTCGAAGATGTTTTGTATACCTACAATACACAGACTTACACTCAATATTCAACAAGATACTCTGATTATTACCTGTAGAACAAATATTTAAAAAAATTCGATCTTGTTTCAAGGTCCTACAATATGGAATTCGCTACCGATCGACATCAAAAATGCCCCGTCTTTTAGTATATTCAAGCATATGATCAAATCATTTTTCAGGGTCAGACAGAATGCAACCTAAATACCTTAACACCTTATATCTATATTTTCCTCTCAACACACTTATATACCAAAATAATCGACTTTTCTTTATTTCTTAAAATGCCGCTTAGTATTAAATTGTCCGTGGGGGGAAATCTCTAATCCTCATAAGCTCGGCTTCTCGGAGATTTCCCCGCCACAGTCGCTCCTCCCAAGTAATCTATAGATTTTAAATTTTAATATTAATCAACCTATTTATTACCGTTTTTATTATCCTTGTATTTCATTCTGTGTGGCAAAAATAAATAAACAAATAAATAAATAAATAAATTGTACAAAAAAAATACTTAGTGCACTCAAATGTATGCCATAGTTTATTGATTTTATTACCGCAAAAAGTCATTTTACATTTTATTGCCATAATAGTTGAATGCAATCGAAGCGCATTTTTTGTGACAACGGGTTTTTCCGCTGTGTCCACGGGGTTTCTTGCTCTGAACTCTAACTGGGGTTAACGGACGCGAAAGAGGCCTAACTGGCTGGACAACTGCGCTTGACTGGGAATTAGCTCGGAGCGACTCGCTTGCTGCGGGAAAGGAACTTGTCACGGGTTCCAAAGTACCGTCGGATCCGCTACAACTGAAATCAGGACACTCAGAGAACTTGGACTTCACACGTTTACTCTTTGTAAATCCTAATACGCCGAGATGTAAATCGTATTACAATGGACAGAGTACTTTACTTATACTAACGCTTGAATACACGATTGCATCATGTAAGGAACAAAATAAAGGCGGCTAAATAAAGTCAGCTTGAAACTAATGACAACCTAAAAGGCATGGATAGATTTCTCAATAGAGTGGGCTTCATAATGTGCCAACAAAACTCAACAAAAGATATATACATAGGCTGTATATTCAGCGTAGAAAGCTGCCTAAAGAAGCCTTATTTTCCTGCTAAGGTAAAAAGAAACTTTGAACTAAAAGCCATTTACTTGTATTATGTTTTCCTCATTTCACAATATATTAAGATTTGACAAATTTTGAGCCAAACAATTCTCCAACAAAGTAAAAGTCCTATTTTTAAAACCATTCGCTTTTTTCACCGTTCCCATAATACATCTTGTTTACCCCCCAAAATTTTTACATAAGAACTGTTTTAACCTCTCTTGGGACGCTTGTAAGTCTCAAGAGAAATTGAAAACAATGCTTATGTAAAAATTTTGGGGGGTAAACGAGATGTATTATGGGATCGTGAAAACAGTCAATTGCTATATTTTCCCCCTGACATTTTGTTTCTTGTACAAACACTCTTTCAAATTGTCCACTATTTGAAAAATAAAAGCTCTAAAAGAAAAGAACGAAAAAGTGCCACTTGCGGCGTTTGGAAACCGATCCTTCTTCAGTGTCAGGTTCTATTGGGGAGACAGGAAAATGCCTGTGGCACCAAACCTTTTCTCTAAACAAAACTCACTTACCTTTTCTCCATTGGCAGACATACATAAATTTAATGGCAATTTTCTTTTGACGATTTCAAACTGAACAAATATTAAAAAATACATGTAAAATTAATTTGTGATCTTCCAGGAAAAAAAAAATTGTAATTCATTGTGGACATTGATGGATCTCAACAACGGAATGAACAAGTCCCAAGAGCTGTTCTGCTTTGGAATACCAGCAAGCATCTTAGTTTTCCTTCTTTCCTTTTTTTTTAACAGCTTTATTGACCATTACACATGTTACATACAACAAGATAAGTAACCGAGAAGAAATGAAATATATATGGAAAGTGATGTGAAGTGATAAGGTCAAAAGGGCAGGTGCGAACGAGACACGAGGACCCATGCGAGGCACCGCCCATGATATTTAAAAAAAAAAAAACTCAAATATGTTGATCACATTGATTGCTCTTAACATCTTGATATCCATAACTGCTTCGACTGGAAACTTGTTGGTTATCTCGACAATATGGCGAAGTCCACATTTGCACTCTCTTTCGAAAACATTTCTGTTCGGCCTGGCTATGTCTGATCTGTGTGTTCGACTTGTATCTGAGCCACTAAACGTTGGATTTCAAGCCGTACTTTTCAAGAATTCAAGCAAAACTACCTCCTGTACACTTAGAAACGTACGAACCTTAATATCTTTCTTTCTAACAACAGTCACCCTGTTAACTGTAACAGCAATGAGCGTTGATCGCTGTCTAGCGATATATCTGCACCTGAGATATGACTGAACAACTGGTAACAGAAGAGAAAACGAGGAAAGTCATTTTATGCCTTTGGTTGATAAGTAGCGTGCCCTTAGTTATAGTGTTTTTTGATGCTTTGACTGGTTATATAGTTTTGGCAGTTACAATAGCCGTTTGCCTTGCAAGTATTTCTTTTGCTTGGATCAGGATTTACCAAGTTGCTCGACATCACCAAGTTCAGATTCAACATTAGATGGCTGTTGCTACGCAATCATTTAACATGGCGAGATTCAAAAATTCTGCCATAAACACATTCCTCGAGTTCGTTATCGTTCTGTTGTGCTATACTCCATTTCTTTTATCTAAAATTTGTCTCACTGTCAACTTGAAGCGTTCAAATGTTGTCTTTGTGGAGATCTGTTATATTTTTGTGCTTCTGAATTCTTCGCTAAATCCATTCTTGTATTTTTGGTGTCAGCGTGAACTTCGTTCAAGAGCTAAGCAACTTGGGATGACTTTTCGCTGTCAAATACAATAACAATTAGAGCTCGGCGAAAAAAAAAAAGGATATTGGTCTATTTGACGTTAATTAATGGTTGACACAGTAAAACCCTTTGTGAGCAAAGTGACCAAAACATCGTCTGATAAAATGAGATTTTCTTTTTGTCACATGGAAATCAAAGTTTAAATGATGGAAGCTATGGTCTAAAAGTCTACAATAGATTGTGGATCCTACGCACACTCTGATTGGTTCTTATAGAGCTCTATTTACCCTCATACGTACAAGCAAAGTCACAATCCTCACCGTTGAACGAATAGGAGAGGGAGGTGGACTCCGCTGTTTTCTGTAGTCACTTTTGTGTGTGTGTGTGTTTTTTGTCGTAATTAGATATGTGAAATTATCTTTTTATTTCATAAATAGTCCCCAACTTGCTCTACAAGGAATAACATTTTTTGTTCGTAGCGACGTCCTTAGTCCTTATTTGACCTCTTTCAGTGCTTAAAATTGTGGGGCGAGAAACACAGAATCACGCGCCATTACAGCGGCAAGCTACAAACAACTACACAAGCTCCTTTACTAACTCTTCACATAGCAAGGTCGTCAAGTCAAGCACAAATCAGGACTTCTTTATTTTGTGATAAAAACGGAAATCCTTTGCATCATACCACTCATAAATCGACATGCCTATTCAAATGTTGGCATGGTCAACATCTTTGAGTCGTCATCTGACATGATCACCTATATTCCCACGCAAATTAATTTTGTAAGTGTCTACTTTGCAGAGTCCTGTTGTTAACCTTCCTAAAGTTTTTTCTTTGTCTAAAAAGAAAAATCATTGAAAAGAAAATTTGCATATACGTTCTGCCATCTAAATTGACTAAATAACAATTTCAACATGATGGTAAATAACAGACTTCGTATGACTTCATGATGAAGTTATATGTTTAAGAGCTTAAGAGAAGGCGTTGGAATTTTTCATGCAAGTAGAACTGGATATTAGCAAATTAAATAAAAAAGGCCAAAGATGTTCTGTGCATCGTCAAAATACAGACTTAGCCTTATTTGTATGAAAAATATTTACGTAGTGCACTCAAATGTATGCTATACTTTGTTGATTTTATTGCCGCAAAAAGGCACTTTACATTTTATTGTCATAAAAGTTGAACTATAATCAAATCTCATTTTTTAGTCCCTCCACAAATACTCTTTACTGTACTGTCGAAAATTTAAAAACAAAGTTCTGAAACAAAAGAGGCCACCTAGAGTGGAAACCAATCATTTTTTTATCAGGTTCTGTTAAGGAAGACAGGAAAATTGCTTTGAATTCAAGAACTATTCTCTTTTTTGTCTGATCAAAATGTAATTACCTTTTTTCATTTTGGAGCCATGGTTCAATTTTGAAATATTTATTAGCAATTGGCAATACCCTTCGACGGTTAGCAACTGAGCAAATCAGGCTCCTAAAGGTTCAAAACGATGTTCAAGCAGCCTCACGAGAGACATCGTGATTGCATTTAGAATGATTGCTGAGCTGTTTTCCTTCAGATAATGAGTCCCAAATAGGTGGATTAGAATACGAAATGGGACCACAAAGCTTGGCTTATTTCCTGATTTAATTAGCGCTTCTCTACTTGGAGCCACAAGCTTGTTATTCACTTATCATGATAAACTTAATATTGTAGTGTAGACCAAAAAAAGATGCAATGGTAGATGTTATTAACCGGCAAGAGATGGATTGTTAGGTATACAATATCTACTCTTTCTCAGCCGCTCCATTATCCGTACAATTTTCAAGACTACTTCCACGTAATTTATAACCGTAGCGTTGCGGACCAAAATCTGATCGGTCCCAAAAAAACACATGAAAATTTGCTAATTAACGGCAAGTCTTTTCGGTTTTCGGTTACATCTAGCTTCAGAGTCTCTTAAATGATAACTTAGAAAAAAAAAAGGTATTAATCGAAATTAACCATCTGATTTTTTTGCACTTATCAATTGAAACCCCGAGGCACGGTGGTCTCATGGTTAGTGCGCTCAACTCCGGAGCGAGCGGTTCAGGTTCGAGCCCTTGCCGGGGACACTGTGTTGTGTTCTTGGGCAAGACACTTTACTCTCACGGTGCCTCTCTCCACCCAGGAATATAAATGGGTACCGGCGAATTGAATGCTGGGGGGTAACCCTGCAATGGACTAGCATCCCAGCCAGGTCAGTAGAAATACTCCTAGTCGCTTCATGCTACAGAAACCACGATAAGCTCCGGCCTAATGAGCCACATTGGCCCGTATGCAGACTTTACCTTACCTAATTTCTGTTAAGGAAATAATAAAGTATGAAAAATATTTACATATTATATATTCATAGATGAACACAGTTAAATTCATTCCAGACATGGGCGTCCGATCATCTCTTCCTTTCCTGCACCTGGCAATGCTACTGTTTACCCAGAAGTACCAAATTTACGGTCAAGAGATGACAAGAATAAGGAATCTCATCGCCGCCCAAGCAAGTCCTATGTTTAAAAACGATTTTCTCAATGATTGCAAATGAAAATATGTTGATACACTTCTATAGTAAACACAGAAAAAGAAAATATGGGAGTTTCCATTTTTTCTTTAAGTCATATCGGTAACTAGCTCACCAAATTTAAGAAATCCTTTCTTCGCTATTAAAAACATACCTTTATTCTTCAAACGCAAATGTGACGTCATCTCCAATCAGCATAAACGGTGCCCACCTGGAAACCGAGCGAGCGATTCCAACAACTCCCTCGGCTCTAATTTGTCCACGACCACTGTGGCAACAGCTTAGTACCACCAGTTTAGCTCGTACTTTGACCTCTGATATGTCGGACATTTTCAGAAGGTACTCGTCTTCTTGTGGAATCCCGGTAGTAGATCCTCGTGGGACCGGATGTAGAGGGGGAAGAGCCATTTCTCCTCTTTCAGCATTACCATGTGCAGCAATATGTATCAGACTCACAGAATTCAGCTTCTCAAGTACCGCTTTCTTTGTTGCGTCCTGTCCTATCAAAGGCCAAACGCCCAGCCGTCGTGCGATCATCTCTGCTTCCTTTCTCGCAGCAGGCAATGGTTTAAAATTTAAACCGCTACTTCCCATGTAAAACACCACACCAACATCAGGATCACCCACTACCAGAGCACCAATCTGACAGTGATAGTCTGCAGGACTGTCCTGAATGAGCTTCAGCGTCGACAAAGAAGGAATCACGCGGATTCTGAAACGCACCGATAAATATTTCCCACTTTCATTAAGTAAAGCTGGAAATGGAACACGGTACAGGGTGCGACCAGGAACTATGACGATTTCAGGTTCGTCAAGTAAGTCGGATACAGGATTGACGAGCAGTTCGTAGAACAATGTTAGACTCCGTTCTGGATCATCCGTATTACCAGGCTTACCCTGTCGCAAAGTTGCGGGGCTCTCTTCCTGACAAGATTCAGGATTTGTTTCAATGTTATTGTCATTCAAGGATCGATCTTCGCAGTCCTCCTCTGGTAAATGACCAAAGTTTCCGAAGCTTTCAGCCGTGATAGCAAAAAATTCATCTAAATCTTTAGCAGCCTCAGTTAATCTTGTGTAAAGAGTCTGTTTATCCACATCAAGTTTACGAAACTGAATGACTCCGCTTGTCTTAACAATCCACAGAAACACTGTTTGACCAAAATAAGAGATGTACAGACAGGTACAGTTACTTTCTTTGTTCATGACATTTTCAACAACAGTCCATGATTGCGGGTCAGCTGATATGAGTGTTTCAGCAGAGTACTGAGTTGCCATCAAGTCTGCTAAGGCTCTAGCCCGCCCAAGCTCTGCAACACAAAGAGCATCCTTAGGATTTCCAGTTCCATAAAACAATTCACTGAGCTTCTGATAGGGAAAAACATGCACGTCTGCAAAGGAGATCTTAAATCGATCGCTGTCTTGAAGGAAACCTCGCATTTTTTCGGATTTTTCAGTACTTCGAGACAAAAGGGAAATAGCCTTATGAAAGTTGTCTTGTAACAACTTCGACAATGTAAGATTACAATAGCAAAAAAACTCAATTTCAGCGTTTCCAGTATTTTTAGCTATTGAGAGTTCTTCTGAAATGTCCGACATATCAGAGGTCAAAGTACGAGCTAAACTGGTGGTACTAAGCTGTTGCCACAGTGGTCGTGGACAAATTAGAGCCGAGGGAGTTGTTGGAATCGCTCGCTCGGTTTCCAGGTGGGCACCGTTTATGCTGATTGGAGATGACGTCACATTTGCGTTTGAAGAATAAAGGTATGTTTTTAATAGCGAAGAAAGGATTTCTTAAATTTGGTGAGCTAGTTACCGATATGACTTAAAGAAAAAATGGAAACTCCCATATTTTCTTTTTCTGTGTTTACTATAGAAGTGTATCAACATATTTTCATTTGCAATCATTGAGAAAATCGTTTTTAAACATAGGACTTGCTTGGGCGGCGATGAGATTCCTTATTCTTGTCATCTCTTGACCGTAAATTTGGTACTTCTGGGTAAACAGTAGCATTGCCAGGTGCAGGAAAGGAAGAGATGATCGGACGCCCATGTCTGGAATGAATTTAACTGTGTTCATCTATGAATATATAATATGTAAATATTTTTCATACTTTATTATTTCCTTAACAGAAATTAGGTAAGGTAAAGTCTGCATACGGGCCAATGTGGCTCATTAGGCCGGAGCTTATCGTGGTTTCTGTAGCATGAAGCGACTAGGAGTATTTCTACTGACCTGGCTGGGATGCTAGTCCATTGCAGGGTTACCCCCCAGCATTCAATTCGCCGGTACCCATTTATATTCCTGGGTGGAGAGAGGCACCGTGAGAGTAAAGTGTCTTGCCCAAGAACACAACACAGTGTCCCCGGCAAGGGCTCGAACCTGAACCGCTCGCTCCGGAGTTGAGCGCACTAACCATGAGACCACCGTGCCTCGGGGTTTCAATTGATAAGTGCAAAAAAATCAGATGGTTAATTTCGATTAATACCTTTTTTTTTTCTAAGTTATCATTTAAGAGACTCTGAAGCTAGATGTAACCGAAAACCGAAAAGACTTGCCGTTAATTAGCAAATTTTCATGTGTTTTTTTGGGACCGATCAGATTTTGGTCCGCAACGCTACGGTTATAAATTACGTGGAAGTAGTCTTGAAAATTGTACGGATAATGGAGCGGCTGAGAAAGAGTAGATATTGTATACCTAACAATCCATCTCTTGCCGGTTAATAACATCTACCATTGCATCTTTTTTTGGTCTACACTACAATATTAAGTTTATCATGATAAGTGAATAACAAGCTTGTGGCTCCAAGTAGAGAAGCGCTAATTAAATCAGGAAATAAGCCAAGCTTTGTGGTCCCATTTCGTATTCTAATCCACCTATTTGGGACTCATTATCTGAAGGAAAACAGCTCAGCAATCATTCTAAATGCAATCACGATGTCTCTCGTGAGGCTGCTTGAACATCGTTTTGAACCTTTAGGAGCCTGATTTGCTCAGTTGCTAACCGTCGAAGGGTATTGCCAATTGCTAATAAATATTTCAAAATTGAACCATGGCTCCAAAATGAAAAAAGGTAATTACATTTTGATCAGACAAAAAAGAGAATAGTTCTTGAATTCAAAGCAATTTTCCTGTCTTCCTTAACAGAACCTGATAAAAAAATGATTGGTTTCCACTCTAGGTGGCCTCTTTTGTTTCAGAACTTTGTTTTTAAATTTTCGACAGTACAGTAAAGAGTATTTGTGGAGGGACTAAAAAATGAGATTTGATTATAGTTCAACTTTTATGACAATAAAATGTAAAGTGCCTTTTTGCGGCAATAAAATCAACAAAGTATAGCATACATTTGAGTGCACTACGTAAATATTTTTCATACAAATAAGGCTAAGTCTGTATTTTGACGATGCACAGAACATCTTTGGCCTTTTTTATTTAATTTGCTAATATCCAGTTCTACTTGCATGAAAAATTCCAACGCCTTCTCTTAAGCTCTTAAACATATAACTTCATCATGAAGTCATACGAAGTCTGTTATTTACCATCATGTTGAAATTGTTATTTAGTCAATTTAGATGGCAGAACGTATATGCAAATTTTCTTTTCAATGATTTTTCTTTTTAGACAAAGAAAAAACTTTAGGAAGGTTAACAACAGGACTCTGCAAAGTAGACACTTACAAAATTAATTTGCGTGGGAATATAGGTGATCATGTCAGATGACGACTCAAAGATGTTGACCATGCCAACATTTGAATAGGCATGTCGATTTATGAGTGGTATGATGCAAAGGATTTCCGTTTTTATCACAAAATAAAGAAGTCCTGATTTGTGCTTGACTTGACGACCTTGCTATGTGAAGAGTTAGTAAAGGAGCTTGTGTAGTTGTTTGTAGCTTGCCGCTGTAATGGCGCGTGATTCTGTGTTTCTCGCCCCACAATTTTAAGCACTGAAAGAGGTCAAATAAGGACTAAGGACGTCGCTACGAACAAAAAATGTTATTCCTTGTAGAGCAAGTTGGGGACTATTTATGAAATAAAAAGATAATTTCACATATCTAATTACGACAAAAAACACACACACACACAAAAGTGACTACAGAAAACAGCGGAGTCCACCTCCCTCTCCTATTCGTTCAACGGTGAGGATTGTGACTTTGCTTGTACGTATGAGGGTAAATAGAGCTCTATAAGAACCAATCAGAGTGTGCGTAGGATCCACAATCTATTGTAGACTTTTAGACCATAGCTTCCATCATTTAAACTTTGATTTCCATGTGACAAAAAGAAAATCTCATTTTATCAGACGATGTTTTGGTCACTTTGCTCACAAAGGGTTTTACTGTGTCAACCATTAATTAACGTCAAATAGACCAATATCCTTTTTTTTTTTCGCCGAGCTCTAATTGTTATTGTATTTGACAGCGAAAAGTCATCCCAAGTTGCTTAGCTCTTGAACGAAGTTCACGCTGACACCAAAAATACAAGAATGGATTTAGCGAAGAATTCAGAAGCACAAAAATATAACAGATCTCCACAAAGACAACATTTGAACGCTTCAAGTTGACAGTGAGACAAATTTTAGATAAAAGAAATGGAGTATAGCACAACAGAACGATAACGAACTCGAGGAATGTGTTTATGGCAGAATTTTTGAATCTCGCCATGTTAAATGATTGCGTAGCAACAGCCATCTAATGTTGAATCTGAACTTGGTGATGTCGAGCAACTTGGTAAATCCTGATCCAAGCAAAAGAAATACTTGCAAGGCAAACGGCTATTGTAACTGCCAAAACTATATAACCAGTCAAAGCATCAAAAAACACTATAACTAAGGGCACGCTACTTATCAACCAAAGGCATAAAATGACTTTCCTCGTTTTCTCTTCTGTTACCAGTTGTTCAGTCATATCTCAGGTGCAGATATATCGCTAGACAGCGATCAACGCTCATTGCTGTTACAGTTAACAGGGTGACTGTTGTTAGAAAGAAAGATATTAAGGTTCGTACGTTTCTAAGTGTACAGGAGGTAGTTTTGCTTGAATTCTTGAAAAGTACGGCTTGAAATCCAACGTTTAGTGGCTCAGATACAAGTCGAACACACAGATCAGACATAGCCAGGCCGAACAGAAATGTTTTCGAAAGAGAGTGCAAATGTGGACTTCGCCATATTGTCGAGATAACCAACAAGTTTCCAGTCGAAGCAGTTATGGATATCAAGATGTTAAGAGCAATCAATGTGATCAACATATTTGAGTTTTTTTTTTTTTAAATATCATGGGCGGTGCCTCGCATGGGTCCTCGTGTCTCGTTCGCACCTGCCCTTTTGACCTTATCACTTCACATCACTTTCCATATATATTTCATTTCTTCTCGGTTACTTATCTTGTTGTATGTAACATGTGTAATGGTCAATAAAGCTGTTAAAAAAAAAGGAAAGAAGGAAAACTAAGATGCTTGCTGGTATTCCAAAGCAGAACAGCTCTTGGGACTTGTTCATTCCGTTGTTGAGATCCATCAATGTCCACAATGAATTACAATTTTTTTTTTCCTGGAAGATCACAAATTAATTTTACATGTATTTTTTAATATTTGTTCAGTTTGAAATCGTCAAAAGAAAATTGCCATTAAATTTATGTATGTCTGCCAATGGAGAAAAGGTAAGTGAGTTTTGTTTAGAGAAAAGGTTTGGTGCCACAGGCATTTTCCTGTCTCCCCAATAGAACCTGACACTGAAGAAGGATCGGTTTCCAAACGCCGCAAGTGGCACTTTTTCGTTCTTTTCTTTTAGAGCTTTTATTTTTCAAATAGTGGACAATTTGAAAGAGTGTTTGTACAAGAAACAAAATGTCAGGGGGAAAATATAGCAATTGACTGTTTTCACGATCCCATAATACATCTCGTTTACCCCCCAAAATTTTTACATAAGCATTGTTTTCAATTTCTCTTGAGACTTACAAGCGTCCCAAGAGAGGTTAAAACAGTTCTTATGTAAAAATTTTGGGGGGTAAACAAGATGTATTATGGGAACGGTGAAAAAAGCGAATGGTTTTAAAAATAGGACTTTTACTTTGTTGGAGAATTGTTTGGCTCAAAATTTGTCAAATCTTAATATATTGTGAAATGAGGAAAACATAATACAAGTAAATGGCTTTTAGTTCAAAGTTTCTTTTTACCTTAGCAGGAAAATAAGGCTTCTTTAGGCAGCTTTCTACGCTGAATATACAGCCTATGTATATATCTTTTGTTGAGTTTTGTTGGCACATTATGAAGCCCACTCTATTGAGAAATCTATCCATGCCTTTTAGGTTGTCATTAGTTTCAAGCTGACTTTATTTAGCCGCCTTTATTTTGTTCCTTACATGATGCAATCGTGTATTCAAGCGTTAGTATAAGTAAAGTACTCTGTCCATTGTAATACGATTTACATCTCGGCGTATTAGGATTTACAAAGAGTAAACGTGTGAAGTCCAAGTTCTCTGAGTGTCCTGATTTCAGTTGTAGCGGATCCGACGGTACTTTGGAACCCGTGACAAGTTCCTTTCCCGCAGCAAGCGAGTCGCTCCGAGCTAATTCCCAGTCAAGCGCAGTTGTCCAGCCAGTTAGGCCTCTTTCGCGTCCGTTAACCCCAGTTAGAGTTCAGAGCAAGAAACCCCGTGGACACAGCGGAAAAACCCGTTGTCACAAAAAATGCGCTTCGATTGCATTCAACTATTATGGCAATAAAATGTAAAATGACTTTTTGCGGTAATAAAATCAATAAACTATGGCATACATTTGAGTGCACTAAGTATTTTTTTTGTACAATTTATTTATTTATTTATTTGTTTATTTATTTTTGCCACACAGAATGAAATACAAGGATAATAAAAACGGTAATAAATAGGTTGATTAATATTAAAATTTAAAATCTATAGATTACTTGGGAGGAGCGACTGTGGCGGGGAAATCTCCGAGAAGCCGAGCTTATGAGGATTAGAGATTTCCCCCCACGGACAATTTAATACTAAGCGGCATTTTAAGAAATAAAGAAAAGTCGATTATTTTGGTATATAAGTGTGTTGAGAGGAAAATATAGATATAAGGTGTTAAGGTATTTAGGTTGCATTCTGTCTGACCCTGAAAAATGATTTGATCATATGCTTGAATATACTAAAAGACGGGGCATTTTTGATGTCGATCGGTAGCGAATTCCATATTGTAGGACCTTGAAACAAGATCGAATTTTTTTAAATATTTGTTCTACAGGTAATAATCAGAGTATCTTGTTGAATATTGAGTGTAAGTCTGTGTATTGTAGGTATACAAAACATCTTCGAGATTTTATTCCTTCCGCTCATATTCCGCTCATTTTATTTCCTCAGATCATATCCAGCTTTAGCTGTATGAAAATTCCAACGAGCTCTCTTGCACATAGCATCAGTCATACAGCGTCTGTTATTTACAAGTGCTTAGCCCATAATTTTGTGATTTAGTTATTTTAGCAGAACGTATATGTAAATTTTATTTCTAATCAATTATTCCTTCAGAAGAGACTGCAGGAAGGCAGACAACAGGACTGTACATTGTCGACACTTTCAGAAAATAAGCCAATCAAAGTGTGCACAGATTCCATGTACTGAATTGTTTACTGTAGCCTCCATCATTTGTATTTTGAATCCTACATAAATTACAGTCCATCACATCTCACCAGAAAGTTTTTGTTATCAACTTAATCACCAATGTTTTAGCTCTCTTGACCATCTATTATAAATAGAAAAGTCCTCTTTAAGACAGAGCTCTCATTGTTACTGTATATGACAGCAAAACCTCATCACAAGTTGTTTAGCCTGTTCACGAAGTTCACGCTGACGCCAAAAATACACGAATGGATTGAGCGAAGAATTTAGCTGCACAAATATATAACAGATCTCGAGCAAGACAACATTTAAAGGAATTAAGTTTGCAGCGAGACAAAGGTTAGAAACCAGTGAAGGAGTATAGCACACAAGAACAATGACCAACACAAGCATAGTGTTTATGGCAGAAATTCTGAATCTCGCCATGTTAAATGAGTGTGAAGCAACGGCTATCTGATCTTGAATCTGAGCTTGGTGATGCCTTACAACTTGGTAAATCTTGATCCAAACAAACGAAATAATAACAAGGCAAACTGCTATCATAAGTGTCATAACTAAATAACTAGTCATGGCATCAAAAGCCATTATGAGTGAAGGCAAGATGCTTATCAACCAAAGACATAAAATGACTTTCCTTGTTCTCTTCTCTGTGACCAGTTGTTCATATCTCAGGTGCAGACATATCGCTAGATAGCGATCAACACTCATTGCTGTTACATTTAAAACGGTGACTACGGTTAGAAAGACAGATATTATATTCCGTACTTTTGTAAGTGTACAGGAGGTAATTTTGCCAGAACTATTGTAAAGTTCAGCTTGAAATCCAATGTGTAGTGGCTCAGATACTTTTCCAACAAACAAATCAGACAAAGCTAGGCCGCAAAGCAATGTGTTCGAAGGAGAGTGCAAATGTGGACTTCGCCATATTGTTATGAGAACCAACAAGTTTCCAATCGTAGCAGTTATGGCGATACAAATGTTCAGAACCATTAATGTGATCAAGATCTTTGGGTTGACAATCAGGACTCCTGCTGGTATTCCGTAGCAGAACATTTCTTGGGTCGTGTTCATTCCGTTGTTGAGATCCATCTCGTCGAAATTGCAAATAATTTTGGATCATTCATTGGCGATCAGAAATTAATTATATCAGATGTGATTTTTTTTTTACAGCTATTTGTTCAGTTGGTCAACCGTCGAAGGATAATGCCATATCGAACTATGAGTACAAAATGAAAAAAAGTAATTACATTTTGATCCCTTGCAGAGGAAGGTTTTTGAATTCAAAGGCATTGTCTTCCTTAACAGAACCTGGAAAGATGATTGGTTTCCACACCAGGTGGCCTCTTTTGTTTCAGAACTTTGTTTTTTTAAATATTCGACAGTACTGTGTATTTGTGGAAGGAATAAAAAAATGCCATTCGATTATAATTCAACCTTTATGAAAAGAAAATGTAAAATGACTTCTTGGGGCAATAAAATCAACAAAGTATAGCATATACATTTGAGTGCACTATGAAAAATACCAACGCCCTCTCTTAAGCCCTTCAACGTAGCATCAGTCATACGAAGTCTGTTATTTACAAATGCTTGGCCCATCATGTTGAAATTGTCATTTAGTCAATTTAGACGGCAGAACGTCTATGTAAATTTTCTTTCCAATTATTTATTCCTTTCAGAAAAAAAAACTTAATTAGGAACTTTGAGTATGTAGGATTTTTTTATAATTATTATTATCTTTTTTTATCAAACTCCTCTTTTTCAATAATAAATAGTAAGAAAGAGTAATTGACTGTCAGATGGAATGGAAAAGCAACTCACACTCTCCCCACCCTCTTGCTTTTGACGGCCGACCGCGAGCGAACAGCCGGCAGATAAGTCAGCGGCTGTGTGTTCGGCCTGGCCTTGACGGAGGCGACCCTGGGGATAGGGCAGCTGGCTAGGCTTGGGCACGAAATCGCACAGATATTGATCAAGCAGGTGTCAATTATTTTTCCGAATTATTTTGTCATTCAGAAAGGATTTTAGGAACTGAAGGCAGACAACATAGGCGGAAAAGAGGTAATACTAGAGATAATATTGTTCGCCAGCCCTAAAGACGTAGACCGTACAGGTGTTTCGGATACTAATTTCCGTATATAAGTGCAATATACTATGTACGGTTGAAAACAGTTTGGCTGCCGTCACAATGTATCAGAATCCTGATTTTTCGATCGCCTTCGAGCACTTTCCTTTGCGTCATTACCCTGTGTGTTGTTCTACTCTATATAGGATTATATTTTTTCGGATAGGAGCAAAATGACCACGTCGTGTACTTGATCTGATGATCTAAGAGCGATGTAGCATACTATATGGCTGACGGTTAGCACGGTGGAATCCGACAGTCCGGGCCATTACGTCATGGGAAATTGCCAATATGGCCGCCAAAGCTAGGCACACGATACAAAGTCCCTTCCGAGCGCTTATCGGGGCTTAAAAGTAGCCTTTTCCCAAAAGGCTTTGCACACAATACAATTGAACAATGAAGTTTTAGTTGAGTGCGAAAAAATGGCGGCTGGCGAAGCGTCTTCGAGTTTCGAGGCGAAAACCTCACTGTTTTGTGCTATTTCTGCTCTGGTTTTTACACGACAAAACGCCAAATATATGGAAATATCAGGTACGTTGCAATTTTTCCCCTCTTTGCAAAAAATATGTCGTTAATGTCTATAA
Source organism: Platygyra sinensis (assembly GCA_019787425.1). Taxonomy (NCBI): domain Eukaryota; kingdom Metazoa; phylum Cnidaria; class Anthozoa; order Scleractinia; family Merulinidae; genus Platygyra; species Platygyra sinensis. The sequence continues at coordinate 67,582 of JAHPZR010003998.1, forward strand.
AATTTGCTTGGTTGTATTTTTGTATTGGTCCAGGACTGCGTCGCTTGGTCCAAGGTTTTTACAGATGAAATACTGTAGTTTCGCTACATGCGTTTGTTATTGACCGATCGCGCGGACCATGCTGTGGACCTGATTTCAAGCTGTGTTTGCTTTATTCCCCGACAGGCAATGGAAAAGCACCGCGATTTCCTCAAGAAACATTGTAGATTGTGTGGTTAAACTTGAAAAAGGAATGGCAGAGATCACGGGAAGAAATTACTCGAATGATACTAGTAATGTACATCCCGAAAAGTTGTGTGCAAAGCAAAGTTATATCCGCTTAATAGTTTGAATGAAGAAAATAAGGATGTGGTACACATGTAGGGATCAAAAAGGATAGAAAGCCTTTTTAGTGCTCATTATAAATGCCAGCTTGATACCGAGCTGTAGTAGTTCAGGAACAGCTGCAAAGCCAAGTTTCAGTGAAGGTCAATAGTTTTGTAGCTGTCAATACATTTCCATGTATGCTTTTAGCAGTGCAAAAGAAGTTAGTTGTTGAATCTCTCCAAATTGCACTTGTAGATATTAATAGAATTTTTTTTTGGCTAGTAATGTTTCTAAAATTCGAAATACACCTTAGTGTACTTTGCAGTCCTGGTCCCTTAAGTTAGCATGAAGTCTTTCATTTTCAATTGCTTGTTGTGTTAGAGTGGGTGTGTGGTTAGTTTTCATTGATATATTCAGAAAGTCACGTACAGCATTATTTTCCAGGCACAAAATTAGGCCCTGTTTACAAGCAGGTAGGAACTCTAATACTAGGGTCACCCTCGCTAGAGGGTTATCCTGGCACTCTCACATTTTCCCTACTAGGGACAACTTGATAAAGAGCCTACCAGGATTACGGCCACTACCGAGTCTTTATTAGATGTCATCTTAGTCTCGTAAGAGTGGTGTCATTAACAATCCAATCAGTGACCACCTTCCTGTTTACGTTGTGTTGAAAATGAAATCTCCTAAGATTTCTCCTCACTATGTAACAGTGCGCAGCTACAAGAACTACGATCCTGAAAATTTCACCTTCGACTTGGCGTCTCATGCTGACTCTTTACTTTCAGTGTTTGCTGCACCTGATGTAAACAGTAAGCTTGGCATTTTCAATAATGCTTTTCGTCAAGTACTTGATGCACATGCTCCGGTAAAGACAGTCAAGATTCGCAGCCGCCCATGCCCATTTGTCACCGAAGAGATTAAGGATCTTATGAAAATAAGAAACCATCTACATCATCGTTTTCTCTAACGCGCGATGAATTTGACTGGGCAGAATACAAAGTATCCCGCAATAGTGTGAAAAAAGCTCTCATTGAAGCTGAAAAACATCATACATATCAAGAAGTTCAGAATAATATGAATAACTCGAGATCCCTTTGGAAAGTGATTAGCAACATCGTTCCATCGAAAACACAAGAGAAACTCGTTTATTCTAAAGATCTTAAGACCGAGGCAAATGAGTTTAATTCATATTTTTCATCCGTAGGAAGCCGCACGACTGAGGCTGTTGCAAAGCTGGCTTTAGAAAATAATATCATGTGTTCAAACTCATCCATCCCAGATCTTGTATCATCTTCCGATGATTACTTCAGTTTCACTCCCGTAAGCATCGAAGATGTAAGGCGTGTCATCTTGTCTTTACCATTGAACAGAGCTCTAGGACCTGACAAAACCAAAGCTAGAGTATTCAAGGACGCCCTACAAGTAATACTCGGGCCTATTACTGAGATAATCAACTGCTCACTCGGTACTTCTACTTTTCCATCAGACTGGAAGATCGCCGAGGTCATCCCACTCCTAAAAGAGGGAGATCACGAAGAGCCTTCGAACAATCGGCCATTGTCACTACTTAATGTTGCGTCTAAAGTTTGCGAGAAAATTGTTCTAGAACAATTTATCACCTACTTGATGTCATGCAACCGTTTGTCATCTCACCAAAGTGGCAATAAGTCACTCCATTCAACCGAGACCTTGAATATTTACACCACGGATCTAATTCTAGAGGCGATGGACAAAAAGGAAATAAGTGCATTAGTCTTGCTCGACCTCTCTAAGGCTTTTGACAGTATTTGCCATGAGAAGTTACTTCAGAAGCTCTCCGCTGTAGGTGCCTCACCCGCCGTAGTTTATTGGTTCCGTAGCTACCTTTCAGACCGGTCCCAATCAGACCGGTCCCAATCAGTGCGTATTGATTCTGTAGTAGTAGTAGTAGTAGTAGTAGTAGTAGTAGTAGTAGTAGTAGTAGTAGTAGTAGTAGTAGTAGTAGTAGTAGTAGTAGTAGTAGTAGTAGTAGTAGTAGTAGTAGTAGTAGTAGTAGTAGTAATTTATTTATCCACATTTCACATATGAGTACAATTAACTCGTTTTAACGTGAACGTGCTATATAATATAAATACATCATAAAGTAAAATGGGAAATCAAGATATATATATAGGAAATAAATAGGCAACATTAAAATTAAGTGGAGACAAGCCATAGATAAATTAAACTATGTACAAAAGTTAAATATATAGGAAATATATAGGATCTGTGCTATCAGATCCATCACCAATTACACACGGAGTCCCCCAGGGAGCGATTCTTTCGCCGCTCCTCTTCTGTATTTATCTAAACGATCTGCCAGGCGCTCCTCAATTCTGCCAGCTCGAGTCATACGTCGATGACTCGAAAGTTCTGCTATCTTTTCCCGTAGCTGATGTCATTGACGCTAAGTTCAAGCTCGAAGATGATTTGCGTAATGTTGCCACCTGGTGTTGCACAAATGATTTGTTAATAAACCCTGAGAAAACGAAGTTCATGTTGATCGGCACCAAACAAATGATAAGTAAACATTCAGTTAATTTTACTGTTTCGTTTATTGGAAAGACTCTTATGGCCGTCGAATCAGCAAGAGATCTAGGAGTATACATAGATTTACATCTGACCTATGACACTCACATCTCCCACTTAGTCTCTTCTTGCCTGACTAAACTGGTTCAGATTAATCGCGTGAAATACTGTTTTGATAGAGAGACTTTGGTTTTAATTATTACATCTCTTGTCTTCAGCAAAATGCTCTACTGTTCGACCGTTTGGTCTAATACCTCATCTAAGAACATTCAAAAGCTGCAACTCATTCAGAATTTCGCCAGTAAAATCATCTGCGGCGCTCGGAAATATGACCACGTGACGCCATTACTTGAGGAACTTAACTGGCCACCAGTTAGCAAGATGCTCAAATTCAGAGACGCTGTTATGGCTTATAAGTGTGCAAACAATTTATCTCCTGAATACTTATGTGCTAAGTTTAAAGAACGATCTTCTGTACATAATCGCGCAACTCGTAATAATGACAAGTTCAAAATCCCATTATTCAGGTCAGCCTCCGGCCAACGGACCTTCGCCTATAGAGCAGTATCCCTGTGGAACATGTTAGACCTGAGAAACGCTACAACTGTAAGGGCCTTTAAGAAAGCCATGAAACTTGTAATGTATGAATGAATGATTGAACGGCAGTTAGAATTTAACAATATTAGCTTGTTAGATGTAGCTTGTATTTGCATTTTTATTTGTAAATAGGTACTGAAAATCCCTTTTGGGAGTATTTATTAAAGTTTAGTTTAGTTTAGTAACTTGCCTACCCAGGACAACTCTATTTTGGC
>JAHPZR010003999.1:0-20175 GCA_019787425.1 Platygyra sinensis
GCAGTTCAATTTCTTTTCCTTTTAAGTTTAATCTTTTAGTTTTAGAGTATTGAATGGTTTTAGAGCGAATTTCCATTTTAATCATTTCCTAAAGAAGCTTTTTACTTTTAACCTCTTTGTATTTATCTAGAATTTTTGGGTAAAATGTGTTAATAAGATTTATGTAGTGTTGGTCTTCTAATAGTTGATTATTGAATTTCCACGATCCTGGGCCTCTCTTAAATCCCCCTTGGATTTCAAAAGACAAGAAAATTGCTTTGTGATCAGGTGCGATAGATGGTCGAATCTCGGCCCTTTTTGCATTTACGGCTATTGTATTGGAGACAAGAAAGAAGTCAATTCTAGATTTAAGTTTTAAACTTTTCGATTCGTACGTAAAGGCTCTGGTGTTCGGATGAAGCTTACGATATATGTCAACAAGGTCTAATTCTTCCATAAGATCAACAATGGAGTTCCTATAGTTTGATTCTTTCCACGGTAGGTCGCCTCATTTGTCCCTAGGGAATAGAGAACCATTCCAATCGCCTGTTATAATTATCTTTGTGATGTCAGTTTTCGAGATCAGATTGGCGCCTAGACTTCTAATAAATAGTTCTTGTTCCGCACCTTTATTTGGAGCATAAATATTAATAACAAAATTTTGTTCGTCGCCTATGTTAACTTTGACGATTATATATCTTCCGTCTCGATCAGCGTGCACAGTACTAAGAGAAAATCCAGAATTTACGCTTAGGATGATACATACACCTTTAGAGTGTTCGGAGCCATGGGAAAATATAATTTGTCCTGCCCATTCCGCAGACCATATCTTCTCGTCGTCTTCCTTGGAAAAAGTTTCCTGAAGACAGTACAATGTTGCTTTTTGATTCTTAAGGTATGAAAAGATTGATCTGACTTGATTTCGCAACCCCCTTACATTCAAAGATATTACTTTAATTCGGTTAGCTAGCCATAATCTAAAAAAACAAGTGTGTGACAAAAGTCAAGTATTATTAGATTGGTGAACGTAGTGTCGATACAATTGTAGCAGCGAAAAGTGGTAAAAGAAAATAGAAAAATGAAAACACAACACGCACACAGATAATTTATAATGCACAGGAAAGCAATATAAACAGATAAACAAAAGCTATTAAAAGAAAGCCTCTCTTGAGAACAACAATCAAACAAAAAGTCCGCATAACGAGAGGTAAATTACAATAGCATTATGTAATCATATGGAACAATTCTGTTAAACAAAAAAAGATTTGCTACAGGAGTTCCACTTAACAAAGAAGAAAGAATAAACACCTATAATTTTTCCAGATCTTCGACGTTGTTGATCCTGACTATATAATCTAAAGCCGAATCGGGTTTAACGAACATTTTTCCGTCAGTGGTCCATACTTTCCATCCTTGACGTGACCGTTTTTTGTCGCGAACCTTCTTGAATAAAGCAGCTGTTTGGGAAGCTAAATTTTCATTTATGTAGATTTTTTCGGCACCTGAAATGTGTCGAACGTTTACCTTGCGTAATTTCCGACGACCATAGTGCATTTCTTTCTTACTGTAATAATTATTAAAGCGAACGATTACTGGATCTGGTTGCCGTATACCTTTTTTAAAGCGATGGACAATGTCTATGTCTTCTGGTCCTACGCCTGCATCAATGCTTCGTACCAATTTGATGACAACGTCCTCAAGATCCTCGCCATGCACCTCTGGGATTCCATCGATTTCTAAATTGTATTTTCTAGTGTATTGTTCAAGATCGTCGTGTTTTGAGTTCTGTTCGTGGATTTTTTCTTCCAGAAATACATTCTTCATTAAGCTTTCTTGAAGTTTTGTTTCCATGTTACTTACGTTTTCTCTCAGTGCAAAGTTATTCTTTTCCATTGCCTCCATTTTAGTTTGCAGGGCTGAATTGCTTGCGGAAAGATCACAAATCTTGGCTTGCGAAAATTCGAGAGACGCTCGAAGTTCATTGTAATTATGTTGTAAAGCCTTAAAATCATTAATCAGGCTGTTGGTGTTATCCTCCATTCGCATGAGTACCTTCCACATGTCAGAAGAAGACGGACTCGCTTCGTCTTGTTCAATTTGTGCCGCTATGAGTGACTTTGTCGGGAAGCTGACCTTCTCGTCTAAATTATTGCGTTTCGTCTCTTGCTTTGGCGACGTATCGCTATTTAAACCACTGCTGGCTTTTCTCTTTTTTCTCCTTGTTGGTCTTACCATACTGAGTTATTTTCGGCATCTTCAAAAAACCTCCCGCGTCGCGGAGCTCAGCAAAGCACGTCCATTCACAGCGACCACTCCCTCCCTCGTCATTGTTGTTTCATGACAAAATGGCTTAACCTACCCTGGGTACCAGAAGTTTTTTTCTCGCGTGGCGGATGGAAATGGCGGCCGAAGGCCGTTAGCACTGCACGAGCGGCGAAGCCGCGAGAAAAACCTCTGGCTCAGAGCGGCTTAACTCACCGTTCTCGTTGAACTTTGATCAATCTGATCGGATCATATTTAAACCAATCACAGCGAGGATCACCCACTGTGAACACGTGGACTTTTACGTGAAGACATGACAGATGACATGTGGATTTCGATTATAACATTCGCATGACATAACGTTTGGTTTGCTTTCATGGCTTTCCCAGCAATTAAAACTACTCCGGTGAACTGAAAAGTTTCCTGATTCGAAGGCTTCGCTGTTGTGCCGTTTATGTGACGCGAATGTTATGTGTAATGGTGGATATTACAGCCTTTTATCGGAAAATGATAAAAAACCGAAGATTTGCGAAGGAATCTAGACACTTTTGGCTGTCGAGGACGACAATCTGTCCGTCGGGCCGCGTATTCTTTGTAATAAGTGCTACCGAGGGATCGAAAAATTCGAGGCGACTGTCAAGGAAGTGGCAAATTAAATTTAAAAGAATGTTAGGAACAAAATATTATTCGTTGGAAAGGAGAAGCTACAAATGGTGAACATGCACGTTCAAAACGTTGTTCAAGCTCGCAGTCAACAGACTTGCGCGCAAAGAGCTATATTTTAATCCTGTGGTACCAGAACGATCAAAGGAGGAATAATCCCAAACATCGAGCTCGAGGAACATAAGCTCGATCAGATAGCTGCAAGAAACTTGCAGCAGAAATGAGCCAAAACAAAACACTAACACATGGCAAATCACAGAGGTGTCAGACTCAACGAAGCGACATGCAGATAACGGCTTAAAATTCTGCTAAAATTCCGCCGAATAACACAACATGAAGTGCCCTTCATAAACACGATTGAAGCGACAAAAAGATCGAGTAACCTAACAGAGCAAATATACAAATGTTACGAACCGTAGAAGTCGTGGAGGCTAGTCAATTCCATTTTGCACTAATTGAAATAGCAGTGATTTCCCGAATCCCGTCGGTAAAACCGCCAACACATCGTTGCTGCGTATAAAATTCGAAATTCCATCCATTTTGCTCTGCACACCGTCGAACGTTTCAAGAACTTTTATTATGGCTGTTTCCAGATCTCGATCACTTACAAATCTTTCAGCGCACTAACAAACATCCGCCAACTCCAAGCAACAAATATTTCACACGCTTCTTCTATTCTTAGAAGCCAATCACCGTGTCTTTTAGATGAGAAAACCCTTGGGAGGTCATTAGGAGCCAATCAGCTTTCTAGTCCAGATTCTGGACTTTTTAGATTTAAACTGCCTTGTCATTGGCTCGGCGCCCTCAAAGAAATCGCGCTCTGGTCCAGAGGTTTTTCGCGCGGGTCACAATAGAGACATGACCGACACCGGAAACCGCGTAAAAAAAACCTCTGGCATCCAGGGTAGGCTTAACCTTGCCCCCCTAAGAATCCCAACAATCAACATTATCCGTAAAATTACGCATGTGTCCAGCATAATTATCAAGGTGCACAAGGTGAGGACCAGAAAACTGACGCTTGGGAAACTGAGTTTAAACTGCCATTTTATTTAAACAGATTTCGCAATGGCTACAAAACTGTGGGACATTTGAGCTTACTTTAGCAAAACGCAGCAAAACGCTCTAACGAAAACGAGTTTCGCTCACAACATTGTCTCTATCCAGCGAAAAGAACAGCAATTATCAGATTACATAACGTGAAGGGCGCCTACATCTTAAAACCCATTAAATTACCGAGTGGCCAGCTTCTGAGGATGAAACTTCTGGTGACTGTGAGAAATGTTACAGTTCATTTATGATCTATATTGAAAGTAGATATAGAAACCTCGATGTTTGAGAAAAAAAAAACAGTAAATTATTTCCGGTTGATTTGAAAATTTTGGAAACCATTGAAAGGCTCTTCGGTAAACCAGAATCTTAGGAGTGTGCCACATGACTGGAATAAACAGAAGGGATAAAAAACTAAAATACAATAGCGCGACGATATGAACAATACCAAACTTGATGAGTTACTTGAAGATATATTTACAAATCGCAGAGATGTCTGGGACTTAACATATAGGATACTTCTACGAAAAACTGAAAAAACTTCATGGCTGACACAATACTGAAGCTGAGATAAAATTAAACAAGGCTTACCTTGCGGTGTTGTCGTTGTTTCCCTGGCTCGATCTTCCATATTGTAGGAATTGAACCAAGAATAAGCCGACGATGACAACCTTCTATATTAAACGCTCTTGAAAAACATTCCTCCCCGAAATGGACTGACACCCGCCACAAACTTTCCGCTCAGGTTGAAGTTGGCGCGGTGAGTGTGCACGAATCTCAACCACTTATCTCGCTCACTTTTTAATTGTAGGACTAAAATGAGCAGAAATACCTGGATTCATATCTGATCTATTGCTGCATCTGTGTACTACACATCGATCGGGCACAATTCGATTCGAATAGAGCGCTAGATTCACGTAGGGAAGCCAGTTAACTGCGAACTACATAGAGATGTTATAAGAAAATTCGCCATGTGAGCCTAGTTGGTTAAGAGTATTACGTCACAAAGCAGCAAGGCCTTATGGGGTTGCACGAACATAATTTGATAATGGCGGACGAAAAATTCTCGGGAAAAACAGTAAAAAAAAAAACATCTTCCCGCGCTTGTTGGACAAAACGGCTTGGACAGGTTAGTAAGTACCACTTAAAGATTCAGAGGTTGGAGTGCTTCTGTTACCGTACAAACAAAGATGGATTTCCCATCCAGGGACCATGGGCTTTTGGTGTGCAATATTAGACATATTAAGGCATATCTTGTGATTGACTTTGAACAGTATTCCCATAAATGCATTTTCAATTGTTTTTGTAAATTTCGTCTTGCCCCGCGGCGAGTGAAAGTTTTGGAAGTAATGTATGGAATATAACTTCAATGCTCTCATGTGAACGTTTCCTCTCCTTCCTTTTACTAGGATTTACCTCTGGTTGCAAAGCTGTTCACACCTTCTGTGAGATGTCCAAATTGTAGCTATCCCAACGATTCCAATTTCCGCTTTTGCCAACAATGCGGCTATAAAAGGAATGTTTTAAACAACAGAACTAGTACGCCTTTGGATGTGGATGTGAACGCTATTGAGAGTCTATTGACGATCGTCTTCGCCAGCTGGCCTTGTTTGACCAAGCAACTTGTTATTCTAAACAAAAAGCTTCAATTCAAAGGGAATAGCCCTTTCCCAGGATAAACCACGCGCAACGGAGACTGGGCTGAATTATCGCCAAGGCGAGGCTGTGGTAAGTACAGACCTTCCATCGCATGCAAAAGTAATGGCGGAGTTTGTCGATGCCAACAGCGGTCAGTTTTATAAAGCCTGGAAGAAGCTTGAACTACAGCAATGGCTAAAAAATCACGGACTAAACGTGTCAGGCACTAAAGAGGAGCTAGTGGCCAGAGTGGAGAATGCGAAACGAGCGGGAGTTGAGAAAGTGGTCGAAAGAGCTGCACGTGAAAATGAGGAGATTACAAAGCGAGCTGCAGAAAAGCTGAGTACGCCTACAGAGACTCTCCCTGATCCAAAGAATCTAAGATCGTGGACTAAAGGCTTATCAAGACTTCCTCGTCTAACAAGTAAAGATATAATGAACTACCTCGTCTTTGGAAGTTGTAAGTTCTACAAGAACGAGGACATGCAATGCTTCAAGCAGCTAAAAGCTTACAAATTTTTCAAAGATGGCCATGTTCAAGACATCGAGCTTGCGTTCATTAACGATAGAAGCAGTTACTGTTTTGTCAGAGCCAAAGTATTACCATCAATGAAAACTGATCGAGTGTACAACACCTGGATATCTATGGTTAAAGAGACTGCGAACGTTTTCTCAGCCGATTGTAATTGCATAGCTGGGTAAGTTGTTTTACAAGGAACTTTATTTAGTATTGATTGTTGATGTCAAATGCTCTCCCTCAATGGAATAAAGACTAAATGAGACTATTAAATTAAATTAGAATATAGCCATATAGCTTTTTCATCATATTTTACAAATATATGTCTTATATCAAAATTTTCCTCATGATACATGTACAACTTAACATCATATTTTTAAAACACTTCTGCACATCATATTTGAATAAAATATTGTAAAACTTGATAATTAAAAAAAATTGTACTCATCTAAGGTTATGCTGATGTGAGCTGTTTTGCATTGTGATGTATAACCTGTATCAACCTACCGGCAATCCACGGAAGTCTTATTAATTTTACTCATTTTTTCCTTTTCTTAATGGGTGGTTAAAAAGTGATTTGTTGAAGGCGCTTGTCTCGTTCTTTCTTTTTAGAAAAGTTAGCTAGTTGTAAGTGTATAAAAAAAAAGTTCTCTTTTTTTCATTGTAGGTTAAGAGAAGCTTGTAATCATATCGCAGCATTGTTGTTTGCAATTGAAGACTATGCAAAAGTGACAAATCAAGGGGAGATGTCTTGTACTTCATTGCCATGTGAATGAAACAAGCCCCGAAAGAGAAAGCTTAGCCCCAAGCGAATAAGCAATTTGCAACCAGTGGAACATCAGTATGGCAAAAAGCCCAGGCTGGCAGCCACACCTAAACCAGGTCTGTACAAGGCAGGTGCTCCTGTCAGCAACTCTTTTCTCCCTAATTTTCTGGATAACTTACAGTCAGTGAATCCTGACTGTGTAATTTTTACAGTAACAGAAAGGCAGAATGTTGTTTGGTGTGATGGTGCCATTGCATGTGATGATAACATCAGAGCACATGAAGAGGTCGTAACATCAGAGTTTGATGTTGAGGATTTTGCTAAACACTATGAACCGCAAAAATTTCCTCCCAGGAATTTAGAGTTATTAAGTGATAACCTTAATTATGCCTCAGATGAATTTCAAGAAAAAAGAAATAATTACTTTGCATCACTGAAAATGTCAAAGGTTGAGGCAGAGCTGATTGAAATCAGTACTCGTGGATAAAGTGTCAATCCTAAATGGTTGCAAGCCAGGGAAGGGAGAATAACAGCATCACAGTTTGGTCGAATCTGTAAGATGAGGCCAACAACACCTCCAGATAATGTTGTAAGAGAAATAATGGGCTACAAGCAAGATTCTAAAGGGTCTCTCCGCTCAAAACCTGCACCCCTGCAATGGGGGTCCCAGCATGAGTCAGTAGCAAGAGAGATGTGTTAAATTCATGAAGAAAAAGGGTCATAAGAGACTCACTGTCATGGAAAGGGGCCTTGTAGTTCAGTCAGATCTTCCCTATCTTGGTGCAAGCCCTGACGGCTTTGTATACTGCCCTGGTTGCACGGAATATCAACGATTGCTTGAAATTAAGTGTCCTTATAAATGGCGTCTCCTAACTCCTAGAGTTGCTGCATAGGACAAAAAATTTTTTTGTTACATCAACTCAAAGGGAAAGGTAAAACTCAAGAAAACATCAGGGTCTAATGGCTCTTTGCAAGCTTAAGATATGCGAATTTGTGATATGGACACTCAAAAGTTTATTAGTAATAAGGGTTAAGTTTGATGAAACATTCTGGAAGAAGAAGATGCTTCCAAAACTGGTGGAATTTTTTAAGGTGGCCATTGAAACTGAAGTTTTAACTGAGAGGATCAGAAGGGCGATTCCCCTGACAAAGTAGTTATTCCTCTTATATAACTGTTTTATTTTTTAAATTTCCTATATATTGCTGTCAGCTGGTTTGTTGTTATTCTTAACAATAAACTGTAAACCAAACTGTTTCAACAAATGAATTTATTGTCAACAATGCTTCCACTTACTTACTTACTCAATGTCTTGTATTCCACTACTAAATTGAAAGTCATTTAACCAAAGGGGGTTCAAGGTTAGTTAAAGCAGTACAAATAAGTACAATATTATTTGCATCATTCCATTCTGTAGCAGGAAAAGTCCCCTGTAAAATCCTGAAATTCTTAATTTGCTCCATTTTCCTTTCAACATGGATTCGTACAGCCGCAATTCGCCGTGTTTGTTCAACTTCCTTCCTTGTCAACTGACGGTTAGAATCCCTTTTAGGCGGCATATTAAGTGTTACGCCTAGTGGTTTAAGCAAATCATCAATATCAAATTCCGGTTATCTGCCATGATACTGTCTACAGCCTCCAGTAGATTAAGCAGTCCGATTCTCTCACAATGTGCTTGTCAGAAGCATTGCCTCCCCACAACTGCGAAAGAAATGTTACTGCCTCTGATGGGCTGATACCCACAAGTACCTTAAAGGTATTGTGAGATTTGTAGCTAGAATATGTGATTGCCTGATTTACTAAAGATGTTGGAGTCTCGATAAAAAATTCAGTGCAATCTATAATCACACGAGTGAAAGGAGATTTTTTGAAACATTGTGGCATCCTTGATGCAATTACATCATGACTAGGCCAAGTAATTAAATGCCTCAGATGATCAGCAAGAACAGTATACCAAGTAATTAGGATACGAGACACTGTACTTGTTGAGACACAAAATCGATCTGCCAAGTCTTGCTCAAGAAGTCCCAGCCTAAGTCTCATCATCACCATTAAGAATTCATCAATCAGTCTCATTTTTCTCCGGGGTCCAGGTTTTTACCTCCCTTCGTCTGTCAGATACGATTTCTCTTTTAAAGAATCCTTCCCTTGCCAGTAGTTTAATTTAACAGCTACTTTGGCAATGCTATTGAATAACAGCATTAAAGTTCCAAAATTGACAATTCCTGTGTAAAATTTAGTCCTTTCGTCAGTACCTTTAAGGTTTTCCGCTGTCAACAAAGGTAGATTTACTTGCACCCCAACTTCACATGTTGCTGTCTCGGTTTGGAAATTTTTGTCCTCAGAACTCGCGCAAAACTACACGCCGGTATCTGTTTGTTTTTCCTTCACAATGTCTGCAGATATGCTTACGGGGCTTAAATGTAAGTAATCGTGGAAACTATCATCAAATCTATTAAAACGTTTTTCAAGGCATACACGTTTTCTTGCGTTTAGCCCAGGTTTCGATAGGAAGCCCTTTGACCTGTCGGGTAATGGTCGTTTTATGGTGGGAGACTTTGGTAGTGGCTTTGAAGGAAATACTGTAGGTAGTTTGCACCAGGGTTTCGGGCCAACAGAATGTTTGAAGTGAAGGCTGCATACGCGTGTTCCGGCTTTTGGAACTAAGTTTTTGCGAACAGTTCGTAACTTCCTAATCCACTGTCGTCTCAGTTGTAAGTCAAGAGGCAGCCTATGCAATTTCACTGGCTTTCCATTTACAACTTTTCCTGTAAAACTGTGACGTAATGGAACACAACAATACAAAGTACCTCGAGGGACCCGGACTCGTGACCCGCCGGCCGGAGTCACTCCCGCTCGTTTCGCATTCTCCACTCTGGCCACTAGCTCCTTTTTAGTGCGTGACACCCTTAGTTCGTGATTTTTTAGCCATTGCTGTAGTTCAAGCTTCTTCCAGGCTTTATAAAACTGATCGCTGTTGGCATCGACAAACTCCGCCATTACTTTTGCACGCGATGGAAGGTCTGTACTTACCACAGCCTCGCCTTGGCGATAATTCAGCCCAGTCTCCATTGCGCGTGGTTTATCCTGGGAAAGGGCTATTAGAAAATTTTCTTTCCTCTCTGCCAGGCTCTATTACCGTGCCGACGGTTACACCACGCGATATTTACCGTTTCTTGGTGCATAAAGACAAGGATGGGAAAACCCAGGTTCATCGTAACGGGTGCCCTCATCTAGGCAAGAGAGGCACATTTAACTGTGCTTGCCCGTTAAGACTTTCCTACAAGACTGTAGACTCGTATATTGGTAAATTACGGGCGATCTTCCACTCTGTTGGGCGTGACGGGGAATGGGATAGATGCCTGGGCTGAGGAAACCCAGCTGCGGATAAGTCTGTTAAGGACTATCTCCGTTTGGTTACGGCTGAGCTGCTACAGGTAAGAGTGACGCCAAAACAAGCCTCCCCATTTTTTGTGGACAAACTTACTCAATTATCTGACCACATTGATAGAAACCTGCGGTCTCTTAATATCACTCCAGCACAGCGTTTTATTCTCGCAAGGGAAGAGACGTATTTTAAGGCCACGGTTTTTAGTGGTGACAGGCCTGGAGATATGGGCCAAGTGAAGATACCAGAAATGTTGAGATTTTCGAATGATGACAGTTTCTTGTTTAACCACGTGTGGGGCAAAACCTTGAGAGACGGTGATGACAATGTCTTTAGGATCAAACGAAACTCACAAGCGAAGATCTGTCCTGTCCAGGGAATAGAACGTTATATGGCAGTGGCTCAGCAACTAAGGATTGATTTAACGAGGGGCTATCTGTTTCGCCCAACTACTCCTCAGGGGGCATACTCGATGCAGCAGGTATTGTGAAAACCGAGTTGGTTGGCGCGTAGATCAATTTTCCCATATCTTAATAACAATGAGCGTGAGCACGGTGAACATTGCTAAAGTTGGGGAGATTGAAACCGAAGAAACACCGAGTCGTAAAGGAAAACAAACGAAAGGAATGACAACGAAATCTATTGTAGCAAAATGCATGCAGGTTCAACAAGCATCAGTATCTCGAGAAAATTTTCACGAGTTATTCGCATCATTTCGTTGTAACCTGGAGTATCTTCGATCATCAGTTTCTATAGGATATTATTGTAGTATCCTTTCTCTTCTCTTCTTCTTGTCCAGACCCTGGTCTTCCCTCGTCTATTTTACCTTTTTCTATCCTCTTTAATATGTCAAAAAGGATAATAACCGCTATCTCTTCTTTAATTTGAACCTTTGAATCGCAACCTGAGAAGTCGCACATTCCGCCATATTGGAATCTCGCCGTTAAGGGAGCTACGATGTGTAAATTGTTGCCCATAGTTCTTTGCTTGTCGAATTTAACCTATGTTTGATCAAACATGTTTAAACCGTTTGGCCACCCAATCCAACATCAGCATGTTTGGTCACCAAACAATGTTTGATGATGTTTGGTCGTCAAACATTTCTCGTTTGGACAGGCCTTTACGCTATTATGAAATAACGTCGCACGCCAAATAAACATTTGTGTCAAGAAACATGAGCCTTGCTTTTACCTGAAAATAATTAAATTTGTCTCAAAAATGTTATTCTGTTTTTCATTTCATCAACCATGTCGTCATTTTTCTAAAAAACACATTTATTTCAACTCGGATCTAATACGCGATAGAGGAAAATTTAGATTTTAATTTTTGTATATTAGTAATTAAACCATTTTATCCTCGCAGCTGCAGAGATGTCAGTCATCTATGAAACAGAATTGCAGAAATTTGTATGTTGCAAAATAAAACTTCAGCGAAACTTCAAGGTGCAATTTTAAAGTAATTCTCGCCTAAGTGTTGACTACGCAACCGTCACTCTTGGTTTTATTCCACAGATGTCAGTGCAATTAATCGTTCTGTTAAAGTGGGGGTAAAAAGGTGTTGAACTAAAGCCGAATAGTTGAAACACCAGAGTATGGCTGAATTTGAGGCGGTTATTTTAAAAAAGGAAAAAAATCAACCTCACAGTTTCAGGCTGTGCGATTAATCAATTACCAACTCATTGTTTACCAGAAAAGTATTCATTTTGGTGCAAGAATTGAACGCCAATCTCATAAAAACTACGTTTTTAAGTTAGAAAAAATACCTTACCTTAAAGACGACAATTTATTGTACTTTTTTTTATTCAATCACAGTTTTAATTTTACAATTTGAAACAATTATTTTTTACCTTAATTACAACGATGATAAACTTTACTCTCGACGGGAATGATATTTGAAGAGAAATATTTCCTATTGATATATTAACATGAATAAGGAACTCTTTTTAATTTAATTTCAAGGCTATGTTCACTAGAACTTCTAATATTAATATTAACCCTTTCTATCATATTGGTCTCCAAGAGCTAACTCCAAAAACAATGGCAAAGCACTTGTCTAATTGTGTTCTTCACTGCTTGTCTGACTTCTTCTATCTTCCAACAGTAAAGAATCGGGTTTAATG
This sequence comes from Platygyra sinensis, assembly GCA_019787425.1. Taxonomy (NCBI): domain Eukaryota; kingdom Metazoa; phylum Cnidaria; class Anthozoa; order Scleractinia; family Merulinidae; genus Platygyra; species Platygyra sinensis. The sequence goes on from JAHPZR010003999.1 coordinate 12,378, forward strand.
ACGAGTTTAAGAAAACTAATGTACGTGTATAAACAATGGCGTAACAAAGAGATGAAGGTAGTTCACTATAACTCGTCAAAACCAGCACTATACTAAAGGGTAGATAACAAGCGACCAGCGTCAGTTGTAGCCATATTGCAGTGGACACTGCCTTTTTGTATCTCGCTAAGTTCAGTTGATTTGTTTGGTTCGGATGTTGAACATGGCCTTGCACTTGATTTTGATGATGCCGGAGGGTGAGAAATATCTTTGTGTAAGAGAAGATCAAGATTACTAGGCACAGGAATGTTCCAGCGATACCGTACCATAAATGAATCTGGCGATTCCAAAATCGTATTGCTGCAGACACAGTGCACACTACCCAATTTGCAATAACGATCACGTAAGTTCGCTTTAAAGTTACAACGTGTCTGTATCTCAGTCCCAACAACAGAGCCAGCAGTCTGTCCACGCTTATCGCAGTCAGAGTTGAGACCGACACTCCACACAAGATATAACTTGTTAGTAACTGTGCCACGAATGCGTAGGGACGAATATTCCAATGTTCATTCGCTACTGACATCCAATAGATAACGGCGAAAGGCTGTGAAATAAGACCAACACAGAGATCAGTGGCTGCAAGGCTACGAAACAAGAGTTTGGACGGCGGATGAAGTGCAGACTCCTCGTGAAGAGCAATTAGGATCAGAACATTCCCAAGAAATGCAGTAACGGACAGGAACGAGTTTAAAACTGAAAGAAATGTCAGGTGACCGTGCAGTTCAGACGAAGTTAGATCTAACGGACAAGTTAAGTCTCCGACCGTTTTGTGCTGTCCATCTCCACTTAAGTTTTGTGCTGCCATAGCGATCTGCAAGATATCTATTTGTAGCTTAATTTATCGGCAAGCTGGAATCATTTCCAAAACTTCTTGGTATGGTTAAGTTACAAATTAAAAAGCTCCTCGTTACCGCAGTGACTGAGAAACGATTCAAACGCCTTTTGTGGGCCTTGTTACCTCTTCAAACGTTGTCAGTGCATTGACAGTTTGGAAAGAGACCTCAGTTAACTTAAGAAGCAGCTGGTTTACTGTCAGACTCTGAGGACTGACTGACGAGAGAAACGACATGTCTAGTGAAATAATCCTAAGTGGTTTTTATCGCTCGTACATTGCTATTTTTGCTAATCTAACAACTTCAGTTTTCTCGATGAAAATCACTAATTAAAAGTGAGCTTCACTTCCTCTATAATGACATAACGTCCCACGCCAAATAAATATTTGTACCAAGGAATACGAGAATCGTCAGTTGACAGCGAAGTCCTAAACTTTTTCCGCTTCACCTGAAAAGGATTAAATTTGTCGCAAAAATATTTTCTGCTTTCCATTTCAATAACCTTATCGCCATTGTTCTACAAAACATATATTTGATCTTTGGTCTAACAGGTCACAGTCGTATGTGAAGTCTAACAGTCGAGCCTCGTTCCTATTTATATTAAAGAGAGAAGGCTGTCTTTAAAAGAAAGACGTGTTAAACAGCACGGTTCGAGAAGTTTAACATTGCTTCCCGCGTTAAGTTCAACCGATTACTTTTATTCCGAGGCAACATGGGTAGAGCAATTTTTCAGCATTCATTATTAAAATTGAACTGCTTGCCATAAAGGCACACTTCGCCTATCATTTTTTTTTAGTATTCTAGTAAGTAGTCCAATTTGCCTTCGAAGCTGCAGAAATATATTCCAAAGCTTCAAGCATTTTGATATTCCAAAAAATCTTAGTGCATGTGCCTTAATGAAGACTTAAGTCACAATTTTGCAAGGTAGCCCATAGTCCAAGTGACCATCAATACATTGCTCGACATTTTCAAAAGTCAAATGAGAGAATCTCACGTGCTGCTCATATTGCAAAAATTAAAATCATAATTCACTTTTGTTTTCTGATTTTCAATTTTAGGCTAGTAGTCGCAGGTTAATCAGACATTACAGAGATATGTAGTAGATACAGGAAGCTATCACTCTAACCGGCAAAGAGAAGTAACCTTTACTTTGCAAATGAATAACATGAATGTAAGTCGATAATGAAAAGAAAACACATAAGGAAGCATGTGTCCACTTTGCATTTCAATTAAATTCTAAAGAAACTTGCATCCTATGATTCAGGAACTTTAATAAACTTGATCTTATGCTTAATGGACTGTATGGATGCTAGCTACAATGTCATGATATATGTTGTTTTGCAAATTTGCTAATATTCTACCGCTCAGTTAAAACACCGAAAGCCGAGGCAAAAAGTAAAGTGAACTGTTTTCCCAGAAAAAGCTAAGCAGCATTGTTTTGAAAGATAATTTTTAATTTGTCAGCTTATCATAGCAAGGACGACATTTGGCCCACAATTTGCTAAATTTAAGGAAGCTGGCACAAGTTTCCATCATTTTCTCAGCACTTTCATTAATTTCAAGCAAATTGCGTGGCGGCATATGCTCATGTTTATCAAAATTAAAATTGCATGCGCCATGTTACTGGTCTGGTCTGGTTGTTCCTTTTCCTTGAATAAAAATGCCTGGAAGGAATCTTGGTGTTATTCACAAAAAGTCCAAAATAAAAAGCCAATAAACATGATAGAAGAAGAACTCTAAGTTAGGCTATGTTCCCACATGAACAAGCCAGTGTTGATTTTGATTAATTTCATTTGCCCGAAAAAATAATACTAACAGCTTCTTTTCTTAATTTATATAATCCTTTAGAACGAGTAGATTTTCACTTAAGCCAGCTGCAAGAGGGAGGGGGTGACTCTATTGTTTTCGAGTATCTGTCAGAGACCGACTCATCACTGCCAGTGTGACGTCACATAGCAACAAGTCGAAGCTTTGCTCGGATTGCCCAGATTTGGCGTCGGGACTCCATTGAATTCAAACAAATATAAGGATAATAAGAGCTATTATTGCTCTATTATTCACTAATTTGGCACAAGTGTGCAAGCTTTGTAGTGGATGTATGTGAGTACAACTGTTTATTGTTTTGTGTGCGTTTTGGTTCCAAATTTTATTGAAAACAAATCGGGTCAAGTGGGGTTACCGCCATCTTGACTTCCGGTCAAGTAAAGGCCACCCAAAACGCCCGCCGTTTTCTCTTCAAGTTTTCAACAGAGGTACCTCATAATAGGAGGTTTTGTTCCTTTCTGATATAATTTTCTAGCCATTGTTAGTTTTTCTCAATGTGATGAGTCATTTTGCTCAACAATAGTAGTATGTGGCAGATGACAAGACCAATTTATTCATGAATTCAGCAGCCTAGAATTAATGAGCAACGAATCTAGAACCGGTTTAATGAGATACAGGCCGTGTAGGTATATGAGAGGTTTGCTGTGCTTTAATGAGATGCAGGCCTTGTAGGTAGAAGTGAGGGAAATTGAGAGGGAGAATAATATTATACATACACCTAATTGCAATAACATTGTCACAGAAAAAAGCAAAAAGCGAAAAGCCAAATAGGAATTAATTAGGGAAATTTAAATTTCCATTGTTCTTAGATACTGTACATGAATCAAAAATAAACTTTTTTATTCATGTCATTCATTTAAATTATAAATTTCATTCGTGTACATTACCTGAGAACAATGGAAATTTAAATTTCCCTAATTTAATTCCTATTTGGCTTTTTGCTTCTTGCTTTTTCCTATGACAACGTTATTGCAATTAGGTGTATGTATTGTTTCATTGAGAGTGTTATTCTTGAATATTACATGAGTTTTTGAGAGAGATGTGTGTGTTGTAGTGGAGTGAACGTACCGCCCAACCAGCCGGGTGATATCGCGTTTATATATAGAGAGAACAAAGACTTCTCTGAGAACCAATCAGGAAGCGCTGTCAAACCGGTCAGACTGGTTTTGAGACCGGTTGAATTTGATGATTCAAAATGGCGGACATATCTTGTTGGGAACAGGTCAAACCGGTTTTTAAAGCATATCTAACTAGTTTTGAGACTGACGATTATTCAAAATGGTGGACAAATCGTTGTTAAGCCAGTTTTTAACGTATATCAAACTAGTTTTGAGAATTGAACCTGTTTGTATGTCTTCTATATTTGAGCACACAAAAAGAAGACGATTTTTAAAGCCCGTTGAGAAAGATGGACTGTTTGATTGAGCAGCAGATCTTCGCTTTGGACGTGGACGTTTTAACAAACCGGATGCAACACTTACAAATCGAAGATAAAGTAATTACCTTGTTAAATGAACTTTGGGATCAAATGTGCATCAAAACTACAGCCCGCCGTACAGTAGAAATAACTTGCAAAGAAGATGGAATGGAATTCACGGTTGGTGAATTGATGGTACCCATATTCTACTTTATGAACGAGAAGAAATTACTGTGCCAATTACAATAACAAAGTTAAAAAAGGTAGTTCTATAGGAAACTATATATTTACATCAATGTTTTGAAAAACGAATATTTGAAAACTATTAACATTAATTTCTAAAAGGTTTATAAATGAAAACGAGCAAGTTAAAAAGGGCTAAAATAAAGATAGTTAGATAGAAAACTATTTTATTTACACCAAGATGTTTGAACATGAATATTTGAAAACTATTTACATCATTATCTTAAAGGGCTAATATAAAAATCAAATTTGAGAAGGCTGAAAAAAGGTATATAAATCAACATGTTTTAGAAATCAATACAAATGGAAAGTAAATAAATAATGAAAAATTTAAAATGAAAATGAAAACAACTACGAAAATAAAAGAGAGAATTTTAAAAAACAACATTTCCCGTCATGTAATGTTAGATTATGCCTACTCTTCTTAGGCAGCGCCGGCAAACCTGATATTCTTGGCTGCATTGGCAGTGTATAAGTTTTCTGAAGGTGGACGCTAGGTCCACCTTTTGAATGGTCGTCAGCCGGTCTTGACGGTAGTAATGACAGATCACGCAGTTTGCACTCATTTCCTCTCTATGAAGGACAGGACAGCACTTTGGAAAGAAAAACAAATGTCAATTAACATTTGCCGAGTATGTAATTAAGAGGCTGTCTCTCTAAGAACCACCCACTCAATTTCGCTTGAAAAATAATTTTGCCTGAAACTCTGGCAACTGAAAGACTTTACCAAGGTTAGAATAAAACAAGATTTCTTTTGATTCGAAATGATTTTCTAGTCGCGTCAGGAGCCATTTAATATTTCGCCTCGTCAAGGCCCGTCGCGCCGTCTCCAAAAGCATAAAATTGGCATTTTTCGTGACGCCGTAAAATATTTCATTCGCAACGCCTAGTATTGAGTCTTATATCATTTTGCTCATAAACCTTTCTAGTTTTCCGAGATACTAACCAATTTTGTCTCAATTTAAGTGGCAAGACGAAATCAAGCATATTACTGAACACTATTATTCGCCATCGAACGATGGCTGGAAATGGCCTTCATTTAGAAGCTAATTTTTAAAATTTGGGACCTAGCTGGAACCTCTAGTCTACACAGCTGCAAAGTGTAGTCCTTTATCGGCAAAAATATGCAAAAACCCCTGTACGATTTCAGTATTTCAAAAGTTATGGCCGTTTGTATCAGCACATGTACGAGCATTTCCGACATTCAAGCCTATATCAAAATCGACCTATCCGAGCAGATTTTATTATAACTACAGCTTACCTGCTTCGAAACTTGGGTTTATTTCCAACTTCAGTCACTTTCCAAGCCTTCACGTTGCTGAATCAGTCACTAGCAGTTCCAGTAAATTGGTAGGTTTTGCCTTCGAAACTTGCATAATCGTGTTGGAAGCGAACAAAGCTCAACTCCATGGTCACATTTTGGGCTAAAATACCCTATCGAAACATCGTTTCAGAGCTGGATTTCTTCAAGAATCAGATAACAAACTAATCAAGTCTGGTATCAAGGAGAAAATCAAGCTTTGAAGGCTTAAATTTAGAGGAAACCCCCCGTTTAGATCGCTGGAAGATCAGATGAGTACGGTACAATCAGCGGTCTCCTCTCTGGTATGCACTTTAAGTAAGGTTATTCAAGTGTATCTAGAACTTCTCCATAATTCCTTAATACCCCTCTGTGCTTTTTCGGATTCCCCTGTATTCTCCCGCTTTCCCCTTTATTCCCGTGTATTCTCCTGTATTCTTTTGTATTCTCCTGTATTCTCTTGTATTCCCCTGTATTCTCCTGTATCCTCCTGTAATCCCCTGTATATACCGTATTTACTCGAATAAGCGCCGCGATGCTTATTTAATTTTTCGCGCCACAAGTGCGGCGCTTATTTGAGGGGGGCGCTTATTGGAGGGCGGAGCTTATTTAAAAATTGTACCAGACAAATTTACTTTTACCATATTTTTATTCAATGGTACACTTTCTATCTGTTAAGGGGGGAGAAACTTAACTACAAGTCTGTTGCTAAGGAAATCTCAAAACCTCCTTTTTCTTGGCTCCTGAAGTCCAGTGGGCATCAAAGTTTACCGTGTTTGTTCGATTCACGTTTCCTTTAAATGTTTCCAACCACGCCCACATATGGTATGTCACGTGACCACAATAGAAAACATCTAAAACCTCGGACTGATCATGAGTGGATCGTTTTCGAAATATAACAATACGTTTTGCGAAAACACGGCATTAGCTACAACTTGTAGTATGCGTTTGAGGAAATGTACAATATTTCGAAAATTATAGATCTTTATGTGCTTTTTAAGCACTTAAAGATCTATAATTTTCGAAATATTGTACATTTCCTCAAACGCATACTACAAGTTGTAGATAATGCCGTGTTTTCGCAAAACGTATTGTTATATTTCGAAAACGATCCACTCAGTCCGAGTTTTTAGACGTTTACTATTGTGGTCACGTGACATACCATATATGGGCGTGGTTCAAAACATTTAAAGGAAACGTGAATCGAACAAACACGGTAAACTTTGATGCCCACTGGACTTCAGGAGCCAAGAAAAAGGAGGTTTTGAGATTTCTTTAGCAACAGACTTGTAGTTAAGTTTCTCCCCCCTTAATTTTCCTATGGACTGATACTAAACTGATAGTAAATCTAGAATTACGAGAGAAATTCACGCTGTGAGAAAAAACCCGAGAGTTTCATGATAACGAGAGCAAAAATATCAGCGGTGAGAGCGAACTCCTTTTTCGTTTATAGTGTTTTTCCTGGTTATTCGAGGGCGGCGCTTATTAACTTTTTTGTCCCAGATGCGGCGCTTATACGAGGGCGGCGCTTAATCGAGGGTGGCGCTTATTCGAGTAAATACGGTTTTGTATAATTGAGCATCTTTATATGATTGGTATAAAAACTAGTTTTACCATTACGATGAAGATCAATTGACATCACTAATGATTATATGACTTAAGAGCTTTGTTCCTTACTTTGAAGATAGCTAATGTACTTAAAAATTATTATTTTATTTATATCAAAGGTAAGAGGATATCGGCCAGTTTCAGCCGGGCATGATTAGAAGCCTTGTTATTCACTTGCAAATAGGGTTTACAAAACTGTAAGTGACCGTTTTCAATCAGTGAAGTGTCCGGATACTTGTAGTCTGATTTGATAAAGAGACCCCAGACTTAACTCAATAACTCAAATAATAAATAACTCAAAATAGGTGAATTGATTGTGTCAAAAATTTGGGTGCAAAGGATGGTTTCAAACTGCTGAAATCGATGTGTCGTCTTACGCTAAATTATAGAGCATGAACAGGTATACAAGGGAGTACAGAGGATTACAGGGGTATACAAGGGTTTACAGAGGTATAAAAAAGGTTACATGAGATCACAGGGGTATGCACGGGTTTACAAGGGTACACAAGGGAGAACATAGGTGTACAAGGGTTT
>JAHPZR010004000.1:0-7500 GCA_019787425.1 Platygyra sinensis
TTTGGGTAGATGAGGGTCATCTAGGTAAACAGTGGCTAACTCTAGGTAGATGAGGGTAAACGTGGTTAAATTAGAGTACATGAGGGTTAACGTGGCACAACGCAGTTAAGTTAAAGTAGATGAGGGTCAACGAGGTATAACGAGGCCAACTTAGGGTAGAAGAGGGTGCTCTAAGTTAACTTAGAGTGGACAAGGGTTAACATGGTAGAACGAGGTTAACTTTGGGTGGATGAGGGTCAACGAGGTATAACGCAGCCAACTTAGGGTAGAAGAGGGTGTGCTAAGAAAACTAAGAGTGGACAAGGGTTAACAAGGTAGAACGAGGTTAACTTTGGGTAGATGAGGGTCAACGAGGTATACGGTGGCTAACTTAGGTAGATGAGGGTAAACATGGTTAAATTACAGTACATGAGGGTTAACGTGGTAGAACGCAGTTAACTTAAAGCAGATGATAGTCGACGAGATAAAACGTGGCCAACTTATGGTAGATGAAGGTAAATGTATGTTACTAAGAGTAGATGGGGATTAACGTGGTAGAACGAGGTTAACTTGGGGTAGATGAGGGTCAACGAGGTATAAAGTGAGTAACTTAGGATAGATGAAGGTAAACGTGGTTAAATTAGAGTAGATGAGGGTCGACGCCATAAAATGAGGATAACTTGGGTTTAATAAGTGAATGAACGAGGTTAATATGGGGCTAACTTTGTGTAGACGAGGGTAAACGTGGTTAACTTAGAGTAGTTGAGGGTTAATGTGGTAGAACGAGGTTTAATTGGGGTAGACGAGGGTCACCGAGGTATAAAGGTGGTAACTTAGGATAGATGAGGGTAAACGTGGTTAACTTAGGGTGATAAGGGTCAACGTGGTAAAATGAGCTTAACTTTGGGTTGACGAGGGTCGACGAGGTATAAAAAGGACAGCTTAGGGTAGATGAGGGTAAACGTACTTAACTCAGGGCAGACGAGGGTTAATGTGGTAGAACGAGTTTAACCTGGGGTAGATGAGGGTCAAGGAGGTATAAGGTAGCTAATTGAGGTAAGATGAGGGTTAACATGATTACCTCAGAGTAGGGGAGGGTTCGAAGTTAACTTGAATAAATGAGGGTTAACGTGGGAGAACAAGGTTAAGTTGGGGTAGACGAGGGCTAACGGGGTATTAAGTGGCTAACTTAGAGTAGATGAGGGAAAACGTGGTTAACTTACGGTGGATGATGGTAAATGTGATAGAACGAGGATAGCCTGGGATAGATAAAGGTTAACGAGATAAAATGTACCTAACTAACGGTAGATATGGGTAAACGAGGTATAAAGTGGCCGGGCTAGGTTAAATGAGGAAAAGAGGATTTAGCAGGTAACAAGGTGCAATGAATGGGACACTTTGTTTAGAATATATAAAGCCTAATATATTATGAATGGGACGCCTTATGGGCCTAACATGAACGCTTTACCGGACCGCGGTAGCACTTTAGTTTAACAATTAGTTCATTGCTTATTCATCGACTGCAGGACTGCGGACCGCGGTAGCACTTTAGTTCAACACTTAGTTCATTGCTTATTCATCGACTGCGGGACTACGGACCGCTGTAACACTTTAGTTCAACACTTAGTTCATTGCTTATTCATTGACTGCGGGACTGCGGACCGCGGTAGCACCTCAGTTCAATACTTAGTTCATTGCTTATTCATCGACTGCGGGACTGTGGACCGCAGTAGCACTTCAGTTCAACACTTAGTTCATTGCTTATTCATCGACTGCGGAACTGCAGACCGCGGTAGCACTTCACTTCAACGCTTAGTTCATTGCTTATTCATCAACTGCGGGACTGCGGACCGCGGTAGCACTTCAGTTCAACACTTAGTTCATTGCTTATTCATCGACTGCGGGACTGCGGACCGCGGTAGCACTTCAGTTCAACACTCAGTTCATTGCTTATTCATCGACTGCGGGACTGCGGACCGCGGTAGCATTAGATTTAAGGAGGGCGTGAGTTGCGGGGTATTCTGAAGTTGCTCCCATGCTTCTTAAAAGTATATAGTTTTCACTCTGTAAGAGTGATTCCTTGGGATAGTTATACTCTTCTTCAAATGATGTCTGAACACTTTCCAGCCTGTGTCAGGCCGTTAAATTCAGTAAAAAGCCGAGTTTTCGGTGCACCGCATGAACCGCCATTTTGGATTCTAATGTTGATAAGACCCATGGGGACGAGTTTGCTATAACCCATGATGCAATGTTCTGAGAAAGGCGCTCGTTTTAACGGTCACTGAACGAAGTTTGAAAGGACGGTTTGAAGACTTTGAAGATGTTTGAAAGCCCAAAAATCTGGATCTGTTGGCTTTTCAAGAGATTGTATAAAGTATCATAAGGCTTCTGGATTGAGAGTTAAGATGGTGTCTTTGATGATCTGTACTCCAATGATATTTGCAAGTATCACTAAACTCACTTGGCTGTTTTGGATCTACTTTTGTCTCTCTTGGGTCGTTCTTCTTGTCTATTTCAGCTCCTCTACATAGCAATCGTAACTTAAACCTAAAACACTTTAAAGTGCCTATAACCCCAAAAAATGTTTTTCACTTAGTGCAATCTCTGTATGGAATTAGGAAAAATGCCACAAAAATTTTTGCATTCGGTTGAAACCCTAATTTTTTATGAATTTTCAAAATTCAAAAAACGCGCGCTTTTTCAAAACACGACCGAGCAGCAGAATCACTTAAAGTAGTCTGGGTATAGCGCAGTTTGTGACGTCATTCCAGGCCATTGATCGCTTTCTAGTTTGGGACAATCTTTGCTTCTGTAGAAAGAAAGGAAATTCCAGATAAATGCGTTGTCTTGGGATGCAACAACAGGCCAAACAAGGAAAAGGGCACATCCAGGGCATAGTTTCTCTTCGAGTTCTTGTTCTTTTTTTTCTTTCTGCGTCATATTGAGCTAGCCAGTTCTTGTCTGCTAAAGGCTCGATAGCGTAGACATCTTCCGGTTCATCATCATCTGAGGTGTCTTTTTGTTCGCTCGTGTTTGACATGACCTCGACTTCTATGTCATACTCTACCTCCGTTCCTGCGGTCTCGGAATCCGAGCTAGAGTCAAAGCTAGCATCGCTGGACGACATTATCAAGAAATACGATTTTACAAGTTTTTTGATCTTGAATCGACGTTCCTTAGACAAAATACTTGACGCTGCAAACACCAAAACCGTAAGTACAACAACCGAAGCGACGCCTGCAAAGGCCTGGAATGACGTCACTAGGCCCATTCTCCCATTTGCTCGGTCGTGCTGCAAAGGACTCTCACTCAAAAAATTCATAAAAAATTCGGATTTCAACCAAATGCAAAAATTTTTGCGATATTTCTCCTAACTCAATTCAAAGATTTCACTAAGTGAAAAACAATTTTGGGGGTTATAGGCACTTTAAAGCATGCCATAGTGGTCGATCTGAACGCGTTTTTCTTTTATGATCGGCTGCCATCAGAGTTCAAAGAGAACACAAACTTATGATATGATTTTAATCACTTGTTGTTGTGTGCCTTTCTTTTCTACAGTTATTGAAGCAGAAAAGCTTGAAGTAGACGGAACTACATCGTTAAAAAGCTAAGTGAAAAGCAATTCACAAACATGAGCGATGACACTTTCACTATATATTGCAATTATAATCTGTTGGACTTGGAAAATGCAGTGTAGTAGTCTTGACTTGAGTGCTTCTAAACTTTGAATTCTGAACAAAGATGTCAGTATAAGCTTCAAACTGTATGACACAAAGAAACCCTTGGATTTTAGCAAATGAAATAAATCATGAACAGAAACAAGATGTTTCAGCTGGTCTTTAATCTAGTGTGGGCTCTTACCTTGGATACTGGGCAAAAAGTCTTGGTGATTTTCATCAAGACTATAAATTATATGGAAGGTTAATGTTGGTGATCGAGTCATAATTTGTATTTTGGTACTTATGTTGTTTTTGAATTGCCATTTGCTTCTTCTAGCTTCTGTGAACAGTCACATTTAATGTCGCTGCTTTTTATAATTCTGGGCCTTTGACCTGGCTTTAAATTTATTTCACATGGCACATTTGCAATTTCATAAATCTCATTGTTCAATGGCTAAATGAGGCTCTCATGTGTCCTATTTTAAGCCTGTTTTATGTCTATTTTAAAGCTATTTTAAGCCTGTTTTATGTCTATTTTAAAGCTATTTTAAGCCTGTTTTATGTCTATTTTAAAGCTATTTTAACCCTGTTTTATGTCTATTTAAAAGCTATTTTAGGCCTGTTTCATGTTTATTTTAAAGCTATTTGAACCCTGTTTTATGACTATTTTAAAGCTATTTTAAGCCTGTTTTCCAAGGTAATTTCCTCTTCATCCCAATTTTATCCCTGTTTTATTACATTTTAAGGCTATTTTCAGCCTATTTTATTTTCAACTTGTTTCATTCACGCTATTTTAATACTATTTTCACATCAATTTTATGCCTATTTTAAAGCTATTTTTAAGCTAATTTACGTAAGTTTTGGTCAATGCTCTGGACTATTTTTTGGCTATTTTTTGTTTCAAAATAATAGGTTTAAAATAGGTAAAAAATTGCTTTAATATAGTCCAGGAAAATAGTGAAAAAATACAAAAGTGATAGGAACAAAATAGCATGTAAAATAGGAATAAAATAGATATAAAATAGGCAATATTTTCGTAAGGGTTGTAGTATAAACCACAATATATTACAAAACTCCCCAAATATCACTCACCGCGGCGGCTCGTGATATTTTGGTGAATTTTGAAATCACTCTCGGTATTTATCCCAAATACAGTACTGTGCAAAAGTAATGCAAACGATAATCGACGAATATCGTGCTTTGTTCTTGTGATTTATTGCTGATATATCAAGGAAACATCGCACGGATTGGCAAACGTCAAAACGATAAATCAGCGAGATATTGGTACAATCTTCGCAATATCTCATTGAGATATCGTTCTAGCGACACTTTGTTGCAACAATATCTCGCAAAGCAAAATGATATATCAGCACGATATATCGTTGCAGCGAAGTTCATTGTAACTATACAATATATGTCGAAGTGATCTTTGCTTCAACGATTTATTGTAGTGAAGCGATTGAGTATGATGAATCCGTGTCTGTGTACATGCAATGGGCACAGTCGAGTAATAAGGGGTTGAACAAAGACCAAAAATTCGCTTTCAAAAAGCTCTCCATGCTTCAAAGGCTAATGGGCTTAAAAACTTCTGTTTTGAAAAACATACTGAGGTCAACACAATAAATTGTTCACTCGTGCGAAAACCTTTCATCAAGCATTTACAGCCGTTGGCCGGGACCACAGCATGTCCCGATTTAATATCTTGTGACAACAAGAGATTTTGTACCATGCTGTTTTCATTTGATGTTAACTGAAATGCTCCTCCATCAAACTGACGAAACTGCTTGTTAGATGTTTAAATGCTCTTTGAAAATCGTTTTATGTTAACATGCCGTTCGAACTTCTTTTTTCGTGACATTCTGAAAGCTCATCTGCAGTCATGCTGTTACTCCACACTGATTGGATGATACTAACAAATGCATCCAATCAGGGCGAAGCAAACAGCGTGACTGTTGCTCTCGTGGATGCTGGTTGCTTCGAAAGCTGCATTTCTCAAAAACTATTTGGCGGTTAGCACTTGGATTTTAAATGGATCTTCAAATTGAATGCCTCGAGAAGAAGTATCAACCTTCCAGTTTATCTGGTGTTCGATCTGGAAGCCGGTGGATTCAATTTCTGGGTGAAAATCATGGAGCGAAGTAACTTTTGTATGGAGCAAAGTGTCTTTGATTATGGAGCGAACTGGCTTTTGACTATTGTGCCCACCTACACTTCTACAGTGGCACAGTAGGCTTCTTTGCTACGAAATTTGTAATAGGATTTCACGCGTTACAGAGTGGATTTTTTTATGGAACCAAGGCAGGTAGGTTCAATAGTTCTTTTAATTAACATTGAAAACATTTAACTTGCCACTCACCATCTCAAAAAGCTGACTTAAAAACGAAGAGGATTTGTCATTATCGTAAATGATTTTTGGAGAAGTGTATGCGTATTTCACAATGCCAGGATGATAAACTGGAACAATATCTTGCTAAGCGGAAATGATATATCGCAAAGCAGAAATGATATATCGCAAAGCAGAAACGATATATCGCAAAGTGGAAACGATATATTGCTGGCACGAAACGATATCTCGTCAAGAAATAAAACAATAGCTCTTATGATATATCGTTCGATATATCATTTAAGGTAAATTCTCGTTAAATATCGCCGATACATTGCGATATTTGTGATATTCGTCGATTATCGTTTGCACTACTTTTGCACGATACTGTACCCCTAGAAACTGTGCCATTTCCTATGTAAAGTAGTCATTTTATTATTATCGCAATGATAACAATATAATTACAAAAACTCCGACACATCATCTCTGACCATGGTATTTTTATGTGCGTATGTTTCTACAGGTTGCTGCCTGATACCCTTACCCTTTAAAGTCTTCAGCACATCTTGACTCAGAGCCTTACTAAGCACACCGGCTTTGCTTGTCTGTGCTCAGGAGCCATGGGGAAGACTTGTTGCCAGAGGCTCCTCACTGAAGAAAGCTTCAGTTAACAGCAATTAACAGCAAGTATAACTTCTTGGGTCTTTATTGCTTTGACTGCAAATGGAGGGAAGTTTAGCTGGGATATGTAGATTCTAGATCCTGGCACAAGTTCTTGTTTTCCAGGGCCTGCAACATAGTATTTTTAACTCTCATCTCAATTACCAGATGGCAAGTTCTCGACCTAAACATTAAATCAAAATCGAACAGAACTGCTTAATGCTAGCCTGTACATATATAGTGAGTTTGATTGTACCACTAATACTACTACACAGTTTGAGTGTAATACTAAATTAGTAAAATATCAAATCAATTGTTGAAACTACCAAGTTGGACTTAGTTTCTGCTGCCTTGTGAATAGTCTTCAAAAAAGTTAAATAATTTCAGCTACTGAATAATACCCCAAAATTGCCAACCTTCTTGTGTAGTAAGTTGACTAAATAACTAAAGTGCCACTCAGTCCTACTCCAGTTTTGTTTCCAGAAATTTTGCATTTTATACATTGTTGCAAGTTCGATGTTTTTAGTGGTAGGTAGTTTGTAGTCCAAGCAGAACTCAAGGATGTCGGAAAACAACAAGAATATTTATTCCACACGAACGCAGTATTTCCACACAGGACTTCACAACAAGCACTCGCTAGGCTTGTAACTAGACTTGGACTCCGTCACTCTTGTATAAACACACTGCCTCTGCCTAGATATCCACGTAACCTCTCTGTTACACTTCACAAACACGACCTCTGTCGAATACACGCGACCTTTGTCACACTACAGTAAACACTACTGACTCACGAGATTATTCTCTTAACACTCCTGGGAAATAAAACCATCTAAACACCAATTTACTTATAATTATACTTTACAGCAAAACGTTTTAGAA
>JAHPZR010004000.1:10000-19727 GCA_019787425.1 Platygyra sinensis
CTGCTTTGCTACATCACTGTATTTGACTGCAGAGAACATAACTGTGATTATCACCTTGGCACCTTGCAGTGACAAATCTGAAAGTAATGAAGCATGGATTGTCAATGGTCACATCTAACCCTCTTTGAATTGAGTAGTTCAATGTCAATCAAAAATCTTGTTTAAGTGGTACTATGACAAAAATTACATCTTTCCAGCCTGTATGACAAGAAGAATGCTGTTTAATACTATTTTCAAATATCTCTTTTCATTCCAGATGGAACATAACTTTTATTGTCATAAGTGTGTTTGCTGTAAAATTGGCCAAGATAGCTCTATTTATAAACTTGATATAGTATTGGGTCGAGTGTATGACGTCGTCAGTCATCTCATTTGCATATTTAACACATTTTTCAAACTTAAATATCTACGGAACTAATGCAGATATTTGCAAACGGGTGAACAGCATTATCAAGTGGTAAAAATTTGATCATAGTACCACTTTAAGCTTTGTCAATAAGAAATATTCAGTGTCCAGACTGTACATACCCTCTTCAGTTTTAGAGAGAGAATCACAAGTACTATTACTAGTAGAACTCAGTATGTCTGTGTTGCCTCCATCATCATTATGAACTCCAAGGTCACTGTCACCATCTGATGAACTGCTACTCACTTTAAGTTTTTTAAGGGCACGTTTGTCTGGCTGTAAAGAAATGCATAAAGACCATTATAAAAGCCTGGATTATTATTTTATCTGACACCTCAGCCCAGTCAAAATGTGTTTTGAGCAGTAGGCAAGCTGGCTATAGCAATAGGCATCAGAGGCCGAAGCTGCAACGAATCATTTGGACGCCATCTTGTTTGTACCTGCAATAATGAACAACAACTCGAAACAACCTCGTCCTGAATACAAGTCTGACTAGTGTAAAGTAAGCGGCAGATATTTCGTTGTAGGCGGCCAGGCTGCTGGCACATTTTGACTGGGCTGAAACCTTAGGGACATCTGCATATATATAGTTCCAATAAAAATCCTACCGACTGAAATTTAGTATTTTACATACTTCCTTCTAATAATAATAATAATAATAATAATAATAATAATAATAATATAATAATAATAATAATAATAATAATAATATAATAATAATGTGATAATAATAACGAATTTTCAGTGGCATTTCCACGAGGTGGCTCTTCATCCACTGATTCCAGATCGAATTAGAATTTAGAAGTGTCTGTCTATGCCTTTATACCTTAGTTAATGAAAATAAAACTACCTACCTGCGTGTAGTCATGTCCTTTGCGTATTCTACGTCTTCTTTCATTTAAAACATCTAAGACATGCTGTTTGATACCCTCCTTGTTGACACCTGCTGGTTCAAGAGTGCAGGTCTCTTCCAGCGTAGACACCAATTTGTCTAATTCTTTTGTGGCAGCAGGATCATTTTTGAATACAGGAAGATCATTTCCTGGCCACTTCTCCAAAGCTGCACAGGAAATAGCTTTTCTTCTGAAAATTAATCAAAAACGATACATAATGTATTAAACAAGTAAGAACAAAGTGCTAATCTACATGTATCCTAATGAGCATGCACACCAAATTGCAGGAAAAATGAAAGCAGTTTTGATGTTATAATAATAGAACTATCAGAGGTCCATCAGTAGTGTGCTATTTGTGGTTTGTCAGCGATGCCTCTCAATCTCATTTTGTCTTGAGTGATTCTCATTCAAGTGAATATTGAAATTTTGTTGCATCACTACCAATTTCTTCTGGCTCGTATATATGAAAATGAAGCTTGTTTATTTAACTAATTTTGCGCAATGTTATTTTGGTAGCTTGCTGTGCATGCGTTCTACAAATGGTGGCCAAATGGCGGGAAGCAAACTTGACGCGGAAAGATGCAAAATATGCAGGAGATATCTTATGGAAAGGTGAGATATATGACATATACTTACTTTGTTTTGTAAATTCTTTGATTTAATTCGGTCAATGATTTCATTTCTGTAATTGTGGGCTTTTTGCGATGCTTGCTCAATGCAAGAGGTAACCCTGATGCGATTTCTTTAAGCCGCATCTGATCACCAACTGTAGTCAATCCGCAGGCAGCATACTGCGTTGTGTTCCCTTCTCTCGCCAGAAGTTTGAGTGCATTTTGTTCTATATTAAAGGATGGAAAACCAAAGAAACCATAACTCATTGCAACAAACCATAAAGGCAAAATGAGAATGAAAGATTCGAAGTGTCATTCCAAATTTACGCTTGGTCATTTTGGCACGCAGGTAAATATACTAAAAAAAAGCAAACTTCTTGTTAGTTCAGTTCTTCCGGCAAACTTTCTTCAAGTTAAGCTCGTTAAAATTATTAAGCTTATAATCGTGTTAAAAAGGAGCATGACGGAAAGAACGTTTGGCAAGTCGGAGTCGGACCTAAGAACTAAACAGTCTAGTAACACTGACAGTCCACGATGAATACCACTTCGGTCCACTTCAATATGTATTTGCCACATATATGGAACTTACCTTCGAACTTTTTTGCCACTTCTTCGCTAAACTTCTCCCTAATTCTTTTAGAGACTTCATCCACGGTCCACTCTGTTAACTGCCTTGAAGCGCCCTCCATAGTTTTAACCTCAATATGAAAAGGGCGCGAAAAAACTACGAAGGAAAAACTAGCGTGCGCGAAAGGCATTGATGATTATTGTGCCCAAATATGGACTAACTCGACACTTGCCCCAGTCCTCTTTCTCGTGAAGCAAGGAGCTTTGACCGGCTGTGCAATGAGATGTTTCTTTACTGAGTTCTTTACGGTATTCCTATTTCTGTGTGCCATGAAAAGAAGCTGGAGTCAAAGCGAAATCGTTCGGTGTCAGTGCAGCGAACTTTCCTATGCTCATGTTCATTGCCCGTGTATTTCCTGCAATGGAAAAGCTGTTTCGTCTTAGGTAGAGTTCAGACATTGGCAGTGGCAAAATTCTTTGGAAGTGGCCGACCCCATTCTTGATCATGATTGGTAAGTGCGTTTTTCAGTTTGTCTTCAGTACAACGTTAATTACTAGTATGTAGTTCCAAAATTGTTAACATGTTTTGCGCGAGTTTTGCCCAGAACGAGTTTCGCCAACGTCGAAAGTTTCATGTATGGCCAGAAGTAGGTAGAAGTATAAGACGCATGTAGTGATATTCTTTGTACACGAGTAGCAATTCTAGAATGAATGATTTATACATATATATATTTAATCGATTTTCTTTGTAGTTCATCGGATGAAGGTAATTTACATGTATGTGAAGCTGCAGCTGACTTTGATAGTGCAGACAATGGTAATAGTACTGGTGTTCATCAGGATAGGTTGTGTGACTCCAGTGGTGGAGATTGTGAATCGCTACCAATAGACCAACAACCACAACTAGAAGAAAATTCAGGAGAGCTTCAATTGAAGAAAGAAATTGTATGTGCCATATGTAGAGCACTTATGTTGGTTAACCAAATGCATGGGTCGTTGAATGACTTCGAAGAAATCTTAGTTTTTGCTAAAGACATGTTTTGTCACAGTAACCAAAGTCTCAAAGCTTACTGGCCAAAAAATTGGAGAGAAACCGAAAAACTTCTTAAGGAATGTGGTTACAAGGAACCAAAAGAGTTCACAGTCTGCCTTGATCAAAGTCATCCATGTCACTGGGATGTTATGGATTCTCCTACTGCTACTTGTCGACATTGTGGAAAGAGTGGATACATAAAATACTATTACCTTGGGCTTTCACAGAAGATACGAACATGGTTTTCTGACCCTAGTATGTGTGAGAAGATGCTAGCTCATTGGTTTAACAGAGAGGCATGGATCAGTGGAGTGGGTCCGAATTTTGAGTTGAGCGAAATGTGGGATGGGAGTCGTTTCAATGAACTGTCTTGGTTCTGGAACCCAGACAAAGAATGGGTTTTGCTATACAAGTGTAACTGTTGTGGTAATGTTATCAGCGTAGAGCAAATTGAAGCATTCCCTGAAAAAGATGGTGTTTACACAATACAGTGTGAAGAGTGTGGGGACAGAACAGACCATCAACCAAAATTTCCTCGGGGTGAGCCTCGCAATATTGCACTCATAGGTCACTGGGATGGCTGGCAGCCATTTGGGTCACCAGGTCAACATAGTTGTGGTGAGTGTAAGGTAGTAATCTTGAAAAGACTTCATACTAGTTTCTTAAGCTCACTGGCTTGTGCTCTGTTATTGCATTTTGTGATTGATTAATGCATACAACATAATGAACACCAAAAAAATCTAGATTTTCACTGTTTATGGTTATGAATATGACAAATAATTTGTAATTTAATTATTCAGAATGGAAACAGTGAAGGACAGGTTTAATTTGTTCAGTATTGTTGAGATTGTTCAAATAATGCTTTCAGTTGTAAGGTTATTTTAAGTAGTGAATTTAGGACACACCACAAATGCTAATTTCAATTGAACTACTCTCTTGACAGGAGCCCTAGAAGTTTCTATTGCAAACTTGTACAAAAAAGACAGGAATGCAACTGATGAGGTGAATGTTGTTGGCTTTGTGCCAAGTCACCTGTTGCCAAAGAAGCAACCAAATGCCCTGGATCCATTCCTTGAGCCTCTCATCTCAGAGATTGAGAACATTTTTATTGATGGTACACATTTTTACATGTACTCCAGTATAACTGTATTTTATGTTTAGTTTTGGAAAATATCTGCACCTACCCATAGAGGGTCATTGTAAATTCTGAGGGATCTCAAAAGCTAGAATTAATATTCACATTGAAATATTAAGCTAAAGTAGAATTTCTAGAGGGTTGAGGTTTGAAAGAAGAAATCCTTTAAAGGGGGTATGGTTATTCTGTGGAAAATGTAGTATAAAAGCATGCAAAAAACAAAAATTTTAATAGGCCCAAGTGGAGTCCAATATTTATTATTGGTCTGTGATCACATGAATAATTAAGAAAATCCGGTGACCACAAATTGGGAGTTCAGTTAGGTTATCCACTGACATTACATGTACTGTACTTTATGTTTTAATTTGTAAAAAAAAATGTGCATTTTGTAAACTATTTGTAAATGAGCTGTCAAAATATACTCTCCATGTATTGAGATTTCTTGACAAACAATATTTTCTGTGTTGCCCACATTAAGGAAAATATAACTAAAAAAACATCTTTAAGACTTTAATGAATATTATCAACAGGCTATGAAGTGGAGTATATGGGTGACTTTCCTGATCTGCCAGCTGGCAACATTGTGGTCTGTGTTTTGCTTCTGCTTTGGACTGGTGACTATCCCGCTCAATGTGAAGTTGGGAAGTTCATCAAAGGTGGAATACTAGCTTGCAGGAGAGATAAACTCAAAGGTGAAAAACAGAGAATTACAATTATTATTTATACATTGCATAACTACAGTTGATGTTCATGTATCTTATAAGTTTCTTATCACAAAAGTGCTACATGTACATGTAGCAGGCCATTTTAGTACTCAACAAAAACTACTGTAAGTTTTCATGAGTCCTGGATGAAAAGTTTCTGTGAGGGCCAAGCTTATTAGGAAGATCCATGCAGTGATCCAAACTTGGTATTATAGCCTAAAACAAATTTATTCAATTGTGGCAACATGCAATAGCATAATTAATTAGCACGCCTTTTTTATAGCCCTGAGTTATTTGTTTTCTCAAGATACCCTGGAAAGAGTTTTGTTAGAGCATCTGAGCCTTGTACATGTATATGCATGTATTTAAAGGTTCTCCATGTCAATTCATTAACATATTATAAAGTATGCCTAATATAAAATGTGTTGAACATAAATATGCTAATGTATATATTATATATACTTGACAGGAACCATTAATCCAATGGGTGGGACCCATTACTATTATGGACAAAACTGTCTCCATGCTAGATTCCCTTGGGAAGAACGGAAACTTGCAGTAGAGCTTGCAAAAATGAAAGAGATAGCCGATGAAGATCGCCCCACTGTTCGTGAAAGATTAAGTAGAGAATCCGGCTACACAGGACTTAGCATACTGTGTCGACTCCACAAACTGTATGGATTTGATGTTATGAAGGACACAGTATTTGATGTCATGCACAATCTCCCTTTAAACATCGTGGGCAATTTACTCAAAGATTTGATTGCTGAGGAAAAACTTGATGTTAAAGTGGCAGATGAAAGGCTAGCAAAGTTCCCCTGGACAGCAGGTACAGCCTTTTTGTTTGACAGTACAACAGGTGCACGCAATTTTTAATATTGACTTATTTCAACAACTTAAACATCACCAGCAACAACCTTTAGTTCTTCATTTGCATACAGTGTAATTGGTTATTGGTATAATTTGAGTACTGGCTGCAGGGAAAAATCAAAAGAGCCCATGGAGTCAGGCATCTACATGTATATTATTGTTAATTTGACTTACAGTACAGTACAGAATATGTTAGTTTATGTGAGTGGTATGTTCTAAAATAATCTATGAGGTGACAACTTAGTGTCTGTGATTTGTTTGATCTCTAATATTATTAGTGCTATTGTCAGTACAAGGACAAAAGTTATGTTACAATAATTTTTAGTGGGCCTTAATTTGTAATTCAGTGTCTCCGCTAACTAAAACATCAATTTTTATTAGGCCTTGTTTTAATTTGTTTGTTTTTGTTCTGTTTGTTTCTTCATTTAGAGCTGAAAGATGGCAGGATGTCCCATGGATTATCCTCCCGTCTTGGCTACTGGAAAACTGAGGAGTTCCAGAAGTTTTCCTACCCTGCCTCAGAGGTGATTTTGGCTGGCTTGTTAGAACCTATGGACTACCATTTGTGGCAGCTCACAGTGAGAATGACAGAACTTATCTTCAACCATCGTAATATGTGGTCTCATGATGACTTACAATATTTGTTTGAGCACTTGGCAAAACGTTTCATCATTCTCAATGAGGAGCAACAAGGGCTGACTGCTTGTAGGATCACTGTCCACAATCTCCAGCATATTTCAGAAGATGCTTATTGATTTTCTCATCCCGACAACTATTGGTGTTATCCCTATGAACGAGCTGTAAAGCGATATGTGAGCATCTCAAGCAATTTCAAGAACATAGAATGTTCATTTGCCAAAGGTGAATCCTTCAGGGAATTGCTTAAACTTGTGAGTGCTACCATCCTACCTCAAGAAGAACCCAGTTTCAAAGTCGATCTTCAAAAGGCTAGTTTAGTAATAATTCCCACGGCATATTTGGTAGTGAGGTTTGTGCTATATACTACCGAAACAGGTAGACTGCGAATTCAAAGACAAGCGTGGCAGTTGACTTCAGCGGCAAACATCTACGATTTTGGTCACGTGGCTTTGTTTGTCAAATGAAAACGGTGAACGCATGTGGTCACATTATAGTGCGTGATTTAACAATGGCGTATTCTGTAAACAGCAAAAGGCAAACTCTAAAATCCATACATGAAAGCTTTAGGGGAAGCATTTTAGGCTCCATCATTGCAGAATGGTAAAGGAAACTTTCAGTTGAAGAATTTGGGGCTTCCACGAAAATAGTTGACTCCAAAACTCGGAACTGCGAACAACAAGCTGTGCCGGTGAAGTCACCAAGGAGAAGGGAATGTGACCACGTGCGTTCAGCTTTTCGATTTCACAAACAGAGCCACGTGACCGAAATCATTAATGTTTGGCACCACAATCAACTGTTACTCGTCTTTGAATTCGCCGTCTACCTGTTTCGGTAGTAGCTTGCTAAAGGCAATAATATTCAGTTAAGTGTAAGTATTCAGGGCTCGAGACTACTGGAGTTAACTAGTCACAGACTAGTTAAAATTTGGATGTGGCTAGTAGGTTTTTTATTTCTGCTAGCCTCTGGCTGGTGAAAAACAGTAATTCTAACAGTGTTTCATAAAAATCAAACTTGGCATAATTGTCATTTGCTATGTAGATATCTCAAATTTAATTTAACCTCTCCATTGCCAACAGTTTTAAGAGTCTCAGTTTGAATTCTTCTTAACCCTAGTGACTCATACAACTGTATTTTGGTTAAAAAAAACTACTAAAACCCTATACAAGAAATGAACTATATGACAAGTGAAAAATAATTTTGGATTGTAAACTCTGACATGTCACTAGCCAGTAGGCCAGTAAGCTAAAGTTAGTCTCTAGCCCTGCATCAATAAACAACTAATCAAAATTATCTGAAATAAACTGCATGTATACTAAACAACTAACTGCCACTGAACTTATAATTTTTATTCTGAACTTCTTAACAATCAGTTGAAGGCCTTTGAAGGTTACATGTATCTGCTGGTGATTCATTAACATACATGCAAAAAACCTAATATTGAACTTGTACTTTTAGTAACAGTTACTTTTATTTCCATTGTTTGTTTCTATCAGATGTGTGCAAAATCTGTGGAAGCTGCCAAACACATTGACAAACTGATTGCCACTAACCCAGAATCTGCTATTAGCTTTAAGGAGGGTGTTTTGGTTGGTGGAATGCTCTCCAGTGAATTGCATTTATCAGAAGAGGATATTGACTTGATTATGTCACACCCTTCCTTGCCTTCTGTTTTGCCAGACATGGTCTTTTCTTTCTGAAGCTTGTGGAAACCAGATCAAACACCCCAAGGCATGCTTTACAGAAAAGGAGAACATGTGGTTTTGCTCGATAATGCCAATGAGCAGCATGTTTGCCAAGAAGAACACTTCTTGTGTCTTGAAGTTGATGGAAAGTTCTCAAAAACTGTTAGTCTTGAAGTACTCTAGTGCACTGGATGAGGAGGGAAACCCTATATCTGACCCTTACAGTGGAGGCTTGGTAATTGATATTACCACTAGTGTTCAAGTTTTGATTGCTCCAGTTACAGCGATTTTGAGGAAGGCTATGCTGTACAATTATAATGATCCTCTGCATCCTGGTAGGAGAACAGTTCTAGACTTTCAAAGAGAAAGCTTGCCAATCACATGGGGGGACATCCAAGTGCCATTCCTTCCACAAGTAGGTGACATGATTTTGATCAAAGGAGACGACCCTGACCCTTGGTTGGCTAAGGTGCTGACTGTTCAAGAAAGGTCAAAGACTGCCAAAGTTTGGTACTATATGAAGGATGTGGAAAGGCCTGGTGAAAACCTGTATGTACCATACTGTGGCACGAGACAGGCCCAAGATGTTGTCTCGTGGGACTCAATTTTGTGTCATTCAAGTGATGAATGGAGAGGAGATGCATGGTTATCAGACATGTAGTAGACAATTCAGATTTAGTTAAGAATAAGAAACTTAATTTTTATTTCCAAAGAAAATCCAGATCTGTAGAATTCCTGGGTTCCTTTTCATTTTGGAGACAATTATTACAAATTCTGAGACCCACATCTCTCCCAAATTCACATGGAATGTTGTATCTCAAGAATGATATGATGTAATTTTAATTTTTTACTGCAATATACTTTCAGAAAAAAATGTGATTTAAATATTATTAGAAACTCTGTCTTTGAATTCCTTAAAGGCAGTAATTTTAGTTTTGCCACAACCTCTCTAATTTAGCAGCAATGGGTATGAACAATCAACTGTAAACTATTTTCATGGAGTGACTGTGCTATTTTGTAGCAACTGAAATGAGCATAAACATGGATTTTTTTCATCAAAATAGAAGATTGTTTCTTTAATTTCACAACATTTTGTTTTCTTGTTTCCCCATTAATGGAAAATACATGTACAGAAACCATTCATGGTCTTAAAGATAAAAAACATCCTTGTTTTTAGTTATCAAATG
>JAHPZR010004002.1:0-30000 GCA_019787425.1 Platygyra sinensis
CAAAAGTACAATTGTCTTTCATCTAATATCTAAGCTGGCAGCACAAATATCAGCACTCGAAATCGCAGTGCATGCCGAATTATCTTGGTTCATTATAACAAACACTTGCGTGACTGACAACTGATTCAAATATTTCTGCTGATGATAAAAATGGTCAGCATTCCATTGCTGTTCCTTAGTTCCGGCTTACTCTTTTAGGTCTTGGCTTCAGAGTACTCTTCCATCGATTCCATTTGGCTTCGCTGGACACTGAGCTATTTGTAGCCACTTGAACTATTAATTAAAGTGAACAAATATAATATATAGAATCAAATTATAGCCAATCAACTATAGCTGTTTCACGGTTAATATCGCAAAGCCAAGACGATTTCAGTCTTGTTCATGAACAGAATAACTAATTGTTGTCCCAGTTATGCAACAATAGCATGTCATCCTGCATCCTGAGCTATCAGTCTGTGCACGGTCCCACCAGAATCAAAACTACTCCTAAAAAATTCAGTTGTGGAACAATTTAGTTATGAACTGCAACTTTTGCACCTGCCATGGCCGGCTTTGAAGACTGCTGTAGAGATTAAGTAAAATTTATATTTTTAACATTGCAAATTTTGTGATTTCAATACTGCTCATAACAAAGCAATTGTGAATGTCTCCACAAATCAATTTTCAGTTTATGTTACAGATCTCTTCACTTTTACTAATTTAATCCAGAAATAGTTTAAATATTTGTAATTAATATTAATTGAAATAACTACTGCAAATTCATTTTTTCAGTTACTCATTTTATTTTATTGTTTACATCAGTAATTTTAGGGGTAGTAAAAACAGTGGGTCCATGGACCCAGTTTATGATAAGGGGTCCAAGGACCTGGGGCTCGTTTCTTGAATGACCCGGTAACATAACGGGCCCGAAATCAGATTTTGAAATCAAAATCTCAAGAAAAGTATGGTGTGTTCTAGTCTCTAATAAAGTCCAGTTTGTTTCTTTAGCTAATAACTTTACTGTATACTATTCAAAGCTTTTGAAACTCCCATCTGGAATGGAAGACAAAACAGCTTAACAGGCCCGGTAATTAGCGGGAGCTTTGATAAACAGGCCCCAGGTCCATGAAAGGGGGTCCATGGACCCAGTCCATATTTTGATGGACTCAGTCCATGGACACGGTTCACAGAGGGGGTCCATGTTTTGTACTCTCCTGTTTGTGCTAACTGACAGTTTGCTTGCAAATGGTAATGAGTTGAAATTAATTCTTCTAAAGTTTGCTCGTCCTCTTTACTTTTTTTTTCTGATCAGCTTTGGTACTTACAAAAATCAATATTTTTAGATGAAAACAGTCAATGATTTTTCATTTTAGCTGGCAACTTTTTCATTTTAAAACTTTACCGGTCTAGTTGCCAGTAAAGATGGGAAAATCCAGACTGCGGTCAATATCCATTTCAACCAATCAAATTCTTGAATTTGGTAGTTTCCAGTCTTTGTGAGACAGGGCCATATAATAATGGTCAATAATGTAATGTCCCGCCATCTTGAAAATCCAAAACTGAAATACATGAAACTTATGGCTTTTTTTTCAGTTTGGTTTTTTATTGCAATCCTTGGCAGTTTTATGCACAACACCACACTGTGATAAAAACAAGCAAATTTGTGTTGATGTCAAAGCATTCCTTGAACTAATTAAAAGATTAGCAAGTTGTCTTGGTCTTTCATTAATTGCCTGATGTTGTGTATCCCCTTGAAAGACCATGATTTGTAGTAAATATAGGTTTATTTCCAATTTTCATAAGCGAATTTTGAAGATGCAAGGAGGGCAAATTTTTGGTGGACGTTATGTTATCTTCATAACTGATTTTGACCAGATGTTCAGAATTTCTGTTGTTCAGACGTCTAATAAACATGTATTTATAAACTTTGCCAAGTCATTTTAATTAAGGTGACCCTTAAGATAATATCCAAGAATCCTGCTAATGCATATGGCTACTCAAGCAAAGCGATGAGTAATTTCATATGGTTTTTAAAAGTGTGATGGTTAAAACTTTAAAATTTTGTTGGTTTCCCTAATCTTAGTATCATCTTTAGTTAAAGTAGCTACTTGATTTATTGTAGCAAAGAAGTGCAATCCCTTGGGCCTGGTGATTTGGTGATCTAAAGGCCTCAAAATGATTGGTATCTGTAAATTTTGGAATTAGTTGAGGCTAACAAATAACACCTCGGTTTTTTGCTGTTCCTTCCCAAATAAATATGCACTCAGTTAACATGTACAAAGATATATAATTATATGAAAGACTTCCATGTTCATCAGTATTACTTGCTGCCTTTCGCTGTTATCAAAATAGTGAACTGAAATATATAATGAAACCACTGATTTGGATCATCTTGGGCTTGAGTGCTTCAACAGCCACCAGTTGCATCAGCAAATTATCTTTCATTTAAACGTCTCTCAACACCCCTCTTGGTATTGTTTACTAAAGCTGTAGCAGCAGTTATATCTCATTTTTTGTACATGTTTAACCAGAGATAGAGGGTTTTTTTGCGAAGATTTGAAATAAACCAAAAATGTGTTCCATGTCTGATGGAAACTCAACTGTTTTCTTTGGTTTCTGTGGTTGAAGATCTTGCTTGTGATTGGAGACTATAAATATTCCCAACATATTTTAGTTTTGACTTCAGTTTTCTGACTTTCATTATAATTCTGTTTACTAATAGGTTAAATGGTCCATATCGCAGGAGCTTAACAATGTTTCTGCATGACACAATAATTTCTGCTGCCCTTGGGTGGGATGCTAGTCCATCACAAGTTATCACCCAGCATTAAATTTCATGCTACTTATTTACACACCTGGGTGCAGAGAGGAATTGTGCGATGAATATTTATTATACGGCTGTTTCTCACAAGGACTGGGAAGTACATTGTACCGAATTCACAAATTTGATTGGCTGAAATCGATATTGAAAGTGGTCTAGTTTTTCCCATCTAGACCACTTATGTCCAGAAATGCAGGTAAGAGATTTGATGCTCTTTATGAATAAGCATCGCAAAGTGTCATTTTCATATTACTTCATATTTGACAGAATTCTGTGTGTTTTGGTGACTTAATGGAAAAGGGGACACTTTGTGATGCTTATCATAAAGAGCATGCATCTCATTAACCTTTATTTCTGGGCATATCTGATTTAGACTGCCATCCAAATCAGTTACATTTTGCAGTGAAAATGTTGCAAGTTAATATGCAAAAATATTCAATTTTTCTTCAAACAATAGTTATTTATGAAAGTGCTAAAAAGTCTGATGAGTGAAAAAGTAGAGAGGACAACTAAACTTAAGCAGAATAATATTAAGTTTCGCTCATCACTGCGCATTTGCAAAAAGAAAAGATAAAATAAAACATGTCAGCTAGTAGAAACCAGTCACATTAAACAAATTAAATTGTTCTTGTTTGCCATCAAATGAACATCTTATTAACGAAGCCTAGTTGGTCTGTATGAAAGAATCCTGACCTCGGTCGTGTGTTCTGACATCACTGCGTTCAGTGTGTACTCTTGACCTCAGTCAAGATTCTCCCAAACAGACCTCCTGCTCAGTTGAATAAGAGCTAAATCTTGTCCATTAATATATCAGTATTACTCCAGCCAGGCCTTAAACCAGACCACTTGATCTGGAGTCCCGTGCACAGAGCATTAGATCCATACCTTTTTCTTCCTGTATCCAACTCCGAATTTTAACCAATCAGCGCGCGTATTTTCTTGGGGCTTTTTTCTAAACCATTTTACAGTTGTCCTCTTAAGTGACCTGGAGTTTAAATGGTAGCAAGGAGGGGAGAGAAATGTCTGGAATTCTCCAACCTCTCTATTGCTTTTTTCAAATATTCTCAACAATACACCCGACAATCTTAAACGTCACAACCATGTTTACATACCCTCATACATATACACCTATCAACCAACGAATATTTCTCTTGTAAACTGTAACTATTAATTCTGTTATAGTACTGTTTAACATTTTGACGTAACAGTATGTTGTTATTTTTTGTATTAAAAAGGTTTTCTGAACTAGAGAATAGATGTGAATATGACAGGTATACACAGTGGCAACATTCAAAGAAGTGAAAAGCCTTACAAATGTGTTCACTGCGCTGAAAGTCTCAAGTGAGCGGGAAGTTGTAACGTCATCTAAAAATTCATAGTGAAGAGAGACCCAACCAACGTACTCAATGTGACAAAAACTTTAGAACTGCTCGAAATTTGAATCCTCGCTTGCAAGTTTACAGTGGCCAGAAATCCTTTAAATGTACTCAATGTGACAGGTCGGTCAACCAGTTTGAAACATCACATGATGATACACAGTGGTGAGAAACCCTTCAAATGTACTCAATGTGACAAAAGCTTTACAAGGGTTGGACATTTGAATACTCACATGCGAGTTCACAGTGGCGAGAAAACCTTCAAATGTACTCAATGTGACAAAAGCTTTAGATGGGATGGACATTTAAATACTCACATGCGAGTTCACAGTGGCGAGAAACCCTTCAAATGTACTCAATGTGGCAAATGCTTTAGATGGGTTGGAAATTTAAATACTCACATGCGAATTCACAGTGGTGAGAAACCCTTCAAATGTACTCATGTAACAAGTGTTTTGGTCGGTCAGGCAGTTTGCAACTTCACATGGTAATACACAGTGGTGAGAAACCATTCACATGTACTCAATGTGGCAGAAGCTTTAGAAGGGTGGGAGATTTGAATACTCACATGCGGATTCACGGTAGCGAGAAACCATTTACATGTACTCAATGTGACAAAAGCTTTAGAAGGGTTGACCAGTTGAATAGTCACGTGCGAGTTCACAGTGCTGAGAAACCATTCACCTGTACTCAATGTGACAAAAGCTTTAGAAGGGTGGGAGATTTGAATACTCACATGTGGATTCACAGTAGCGAGAAACCATTCACCTGTACTCAATGTGACAAGAGCTTTACAAGTGTGGGAAATTTGAATACTCATATGCGAGTTCACAGTGCTGAGAAACCATTCACCTGTGCTCAATGTGACAAAAGCTTTAGAAGGGTGGGAAATTTGAATACTCACATGCGAATCCACAGTGGCGAGAAACCCTTCAAATGTACCCATTGTGACAAGTGCTTCACTCATCAGGCAAGTCTCTTACATCATAACAGATCATATCATAGTAATTTGCCTCATAAGTGTAGCCAATGTGGCAAAAGCTTCAAAGATAGTAGTGGTTTGAAGAAACACAGATGTAGTGAACGTCCTGTTTCCGACAGGGAAAAGTTTACCTGTTGGATGTGTGGTAAATTTTGCAAGAACGTTTGTGGTATTCTTTATCACATGTACGAACATGGAATGCGAAAAGAGTAAGCTGGTGATGTCTTGCTAACGTAAAACCGTTTGTGGACTGGTATTGAGAACTTCCAGCCGTAAAAGGAACGATTCGTGTTTAAAGCGATCTATGCTGATAAATCAAGAATGAAGTTTTTTTGAAGAGCATGTACTTCATTATAGTGATATGTTAAATTTCATGCGACAGAGAAGTTTCTTTAATAATAGGGTATCAGTGAAACCTTGTGTTAGTAAATGAGCCTGTTGGATGGGCGGGGCACTCCCATATGTCGGAAATGGTCAATTTAAACGCCTGAATGAGTCCAATCTGGGCGTGGTCGGAGCTTTGGTTGAGCTAACTAAGAAGCCACTTTAGTCAATTAGAAAAGTAAAAGCTGCCATAGTTGTAATGATGGTAAAGACGTAAAGCTGGTTCAGTTTTGATGATATTGCAACTGATTTCTTTCTATTCTACTGAGGCCATTAAATCAGTATAATTGCATTTCTTGTTTTATTAATTGTTTTGGCTCGTATCTATAAGATACATTGCAGCCTTACCCAAAGCTTAATTGTGAGGAGAATCCCTTCTATAAGAAAGGAAAAACTTGACTCTTTGGATTTGTTTTTTAATTATTTTGACGTTTAACGTTTTTATTTGGTGGATGATTGACATAAAACAGTCAGCAGAAAATGCGAGGGGTGTCCCTTTCCCTTTACTATTAAAAGAGTTGCCAGTTTATGGAGTAGGATTACAGTGTTAGGTTTTGTTTTTTAACGTTAAATGATATCAGATTTATCTAAAACCTTTTGTCTTAGCAATGTTTGGATGCAAAGAAACATGTTTAAAGTTGTTTTGTGTACAGATTTATTTTTGTATCTTTGTTGGGTTTCTTATGATATATTATTGTATTTCATCAACAAACCTGATGCCATTATATAAATAAAACTATGTTGTGTTTCAACTGTTGTATTTCATGGAGAGGCAGCGTTGTCTACTAAGTTAGGTTTTGTCAGTTTTTGGCTGTGACTCTATATTTTTTTGCGGTGCTGTCAAGTTCAGTTTTCCAACACTTTCACTTGTTTGAACGCGCCTGCAAGTTACGCCAAAAGTATAAAATACGTATATTTGATAATTAAGCGTAAAACTGACGGGAACCTTGTTTCTAAACGGGGATACATTTTACAGTGTTTCTGCTGACGTTGTTCGTAGTGTTTAAAATAGTATCAATCCCAGGATGGGGTTGGGAGTTCTCTCTCATATCGCGGATACGGGGACATGCCCCGAGGAGAAGGTATCCGTTTTTTGGTCTCACAGCTCTGAGCAAAATATATACAGCGGAAGCACTCTTAACGAATATACTCTCTAAGCAGGCAGGTCTACTTCGACCGCCTTCATAATATCCTGTTTGAACTCTCATACAAACTCTGTACTTAGTAAGGGGACATTCCCGTATGCGGCTTCGGACACTTATGAGGGCTTTTAATCTCGACTTTTCTTTAGTTTTTCGCTCCCACTGGTGAACAACCGAAAGGAAAACTCATTTAATGCAGTTAGAAACTGTATATTGCATAGCACTGTAGTTATCTGTAAACAGTTATCGTCATTATCAAAAACAAAAAAATCATTTAAAACTGTTTTCTTTTTTTTAATTCTCAACGCTTATTGTTAGCTGAGCAAGCTCCCGCAAGCGGCTTATACACCTTGAAACTCTGGTGGTCGCTTACGAGAATCATTCTCTTAACTGGCCAGCTCCAGTAACAGACACCTTTACGCGTCCCGAAGGAATCCTCTTACAAGACCGTACACTGTAATTCAGGGTATGGCTGCATGATTTCTTTTTATACAGTACTCGGCAATCTGGAATGGGGCATGTCTGCCCATATTTGGCACATATCGTCATGTCTACATCAGATAACTTTTAGAGCAAGTAAATAATTGTATGTCTGTTGGTATGCTCTAGTTTTACCTAGTTCTCAAACAGGTTTGAATAATTAAGGTTGTTATTCTGCATGAGCGTACGTTTTTCTTTGTCCTTGACATGTAATGTTTCAAACCTCTGCATAGCTGAATGCACACGCCAATTTCCAGTCAGTATACCCCTGTAAGTATCGCAATCCAAAAAGCAGTCGTAGCCTGCCTTCATACGAGCAAAGAATTGACAGCCATCATAAGAGAAACACGAATTTTAATTAATAAAGATAACTTGTTTGTCACTGCGATTCTAGCTTTAATCGTATCTATAACAAAATTCTCGATCGTGATTAGTTCTCCGCGCGCCTGTTTGCCAGTAATCGGCGTGCGAACACGTGGGTGTCCAATTACAGCTGTCCGATTTGAACTTTTGTAATCGGACACTTGTAATTGGATACCCACGTGATTTTCACGCCAATTACGCGTGCTTCAATGGCTTCCTTAGCAATGTTTTCTACAGTTTTCAAAACTTAGGAAAAGTGTTACAGAGGTTTTCGCTCAAAAGTTCTCAGAAGACATTTTTTTCCCCGAAATTTGTTATAGATACGATTAATTAGTAATTGGACCTCGTGCCGTACAATTCAGGAGTAATCGTTCTCGTAATTTCAAATCGGCCTCGCGCTTCGCGCTCGTCCTTAGTCGCTCGATTACTCCCTGAATCGTGCTCCACTCGGTCCAATTACTATTACTGATCACAACAATTACTATTTCCTCAAATGTGATTGGTGCATAAACTGCTGTATTTTTGCCCTAATTAATCAGACAGTGTAATGGGACAGTTGGCTGTCATCGGACAGTGACATGAACAAATTAGTTTAGGTCCTCTCCACTAAATCCACCAATCACAAGTAGTAGTATTTAATAGTAGAACTTTGTCAACGTGGCAAACCCTTGTAGCCTGGGATAGTACAACATGATTACAATCACTATAGCAACCAATCCAAGAGACTAACTTTGTAAAATCGTGGAGGCTGAGTCTCCGGTGACTGTTTTGAAAATAACTTAACAGCCATTTTTCAAGCTATAATCCATATTTTTATTATATATGAAAACGACTATTAAAGCTCCAGCTCTTCTTAAAATGAAACTTCTGTGGACGTTGTAACTTACTGTTATGATAAATTAGTAACAGGGCATCGTGTCGTCCAATTCTGGGGCCAGTTGTTCAAAAGCTGGATAACCCTATTCAACGGATAAATCGCTATGCGGTGGATAAGTATTGACAAAACAAACCACGCTATCCGCTTGGATAGCGATTTATCCGGTGGATAGCGTCATCCAGCCTTTGAACAACTGGGGCCAGGTCTGTAATCAAACTCGTGATGAACTGTTAATCATTCGTTTGATTACAGACCGCATTGGTATCCTCTCAGCCTTATTACCATTATTAATTAAAGGTTTGTCTGACACGAAAGTGTTCGATTGGCAGTTTTATTCAAACGGGCTTGAAAATGGCAGTGCCGCTGTACCCAAGGCACAAGGTACAAGGGCGGTCGTCTTTAGAATAGAAACGAAACTAATAACAACACGGTAAACACACACGTTGAATAAGATTACGTGACATTATGCTGTTAGCAGTTGCGTTACAATTTTAACCCTTTATAAACACGGTGCATGAATTCGAAAATGCTTCGGATATTGCTGTAAATGCTACGTGTGGAAAATATTTTCAATCAAAAGTGGCCTACCTCTGATTTTAGGTTTGTTATTTGACTTAGTTTGTTGTCTTTATGTTCCCGGAGGCGGCTTGCAGCCACAAAAAAACGCAATACAGATTTTTCGCGAGGAGAGTTCGGGGGAAGGAGCGCAGGCTCCTTTCACGAACAGCGGCTGGTAATCGACCTTATAGCGCCACGTGAGTCAGCTGCACGATCGAATGTAGTCCTGGCTTTGCGGAATTCTGTAACAAATTCTCTTTATTTCTCGCCAAGAAGGTAAGCATCAAATACCCGTAGCTGTTTAAACTGATAACCACAATGCTTAAGAACTTTTTACGGTTTACATCGCCCTGACTGTTTACACTATGACTGAATCTCGCTCGGCTGTCGTGTGATTTTTAGCAGATTGTCTGTTCGAGCGAGTTAATGTTTCAGTAAAGAGAAGTTATGAATTTAATCGCTGTCGCTTTTTGCTTTTATCCCTGATAAAATCATGCCTATGGATAAGATTTTACTGTTGTTTTCTGTTGTTAAATGTTACAATTCGTGTTCTAAATGGGACACACGCTAGCATGGATGAACGAAGTGTCTTTATTTAGGCAAACCACGATTAGGTATACACATTTTAGGTATAACACGATTTTTAACCAATCAGTGCGCGTATTTTCTCGGGGCTGTTTTCTAAACCATTTTACAGTTGTCCAGCTCAGGTGTGACCTGGCCTTTGAATGGCAGCGAGGTTGGAGGAGAATCCAAACCCCCCCAAGTGTTAAGACGAGGCTAGTTGTAAATACAGAAAACATCTCTGTTGCCTTTATAAAATAGTCACAAGTTGCATACCCTCATCCAAGTACACCTATCGACCAACAAAGGAATCTCTTTTATAAACTGTAACTGTCAATTCCGTTGTAGTTTAACATTTTGCTGTAACAGTATGTTTATTATTTTTTTGTGTTTAAAAAGGTTTTTCAGAACTAAAGAAGAGATGTGAATATGGCAAGTATACAAGGTGGCAACATTCAGAGAAGTGAAAAAACCTTACAAATGTGTTCACTGCACTGAAAGTTTCAAGAATTCACAGTGGTGAGAACCCTTCAAATGTACTCAATGTGACAAAAGCTTTACAAGTGTGGGAAATTTGAATACTCACATGCGAATTCACAGTGGTGAGAAACCCTTCAAATGTACTCAATGTGACAAGAGCTTTACAAGTGTCGGAAATCTGAATACTCACATGCGAATTCACAGTGGTGAGAAACCCTTCAACTGTACTCAATGTGACAAGAGCTTTACAAGTGTGGGAATTTGAATACTCATATGCGAATTCACAGTGGTGAGAAACCCTTCAAATGTACTCAATGTGAGCAAAAGCTTTAGAACTGTGGGAAATTTGAATAGACATCTGCGAATTCACAGTGGTGAGAAACCCTTCAAATGTACCCAATGTGACAAGTGTTTCACTCACCAGGCAAGTCTCTCACATCATATAGATCATTCATAGTCATTTGTCCTCGTCAGTGTAGCCAATGTGGCAAAGGCTTTAAAGATAGCAGTGGTTTGAAGAAACACAAATGTAGGGAACGTCCTGTTACCGACAGGGAGAAGTTTACCTGTTGGATGTGCGGTAAATTTTGCAAGAACGTTTGTGGTATTCTTTATCACATGTACGAACATGGAATGCGAAAAGAGTAAGCTGGTGATGTCCTGCGAACTTAAAACCGTTTGTAGATTTGTATTTAGAATTTCCATCTGTAAAAGGAACGATTCAGTTTCAAAGTGAACTGTGCTAAAAAATCAAGAATCAAGTTTTTTTGAAGAGCGTGTACTTCATTATAGTGGTATACTAAATTTCTCGTGACAGAAAAGTTTCTTTAATAATAGGGTGTATGTGAAAACCTTGTCTTAGTAAACTGAAGAAATGAGCCTGTTGGATGGGCGGGGCACTCCCATATGTTGCAAATGGTATATTTAAACGCCTGAATGAGTCCAATCTGGGCGTGGCCGTAGCTTTGGTTGAGCTCAATAAGAAGCGACTTTAATCAATTAGAAAAGTAAAAGCTGCCATAGTTTTAATGATAGTAAAGACGTAAAGATGGTTCAGTTTGATGGCATTGCAACTGATTTCTTTCTATTCCACTAAGACTATAAAATCAGCGGGTTTTTTTTTACTAGTTTTTGGGCACAACCTTAAAAAAATACATTGTAGCCTTAATAAGAATCCTTTAATGATGATAAAGACGTAAAGCTGGTTCAGTTTTATTGATATTGCAACTGATTTCTTTCTATCCCACTAAGGCCATAAAATCAGCGTTTCTCGTTTATTATTTTTTGGCGCGTCACTCTAAAAAATACATTATAAACTTACTTGAATATTGAGAATGAAGAGAGTCTTTTCTATAAGAGAGGAAACTGAAACAAAGTTAACTCTTTGGATCTCTTTATGTGATGTTTTACGTTTAGCGTTTTTATTTGGTTGTGATTGACATAAAACAGGCAGTATAACAGACTTCAGTATTAAAAAGACTTGTTTAGTTTATGGAGTAAGATTACAGTGTAGATTTAGGTTTAGGTTTGTTAACGTTAAATGTATCAGATTTACCTAAAACCTTTATCGCAGCAATGCTTGGATACGAGTTGTTTTGTGTACAGATATATATTTGTATCTCTGTTGGGTTTTATTTCTTACAACACTACCTTACGGCGTTTCAGCTTGGATCTCACTGTTATATTTCATGCAGAGACAGCGTTGTCTACTAAGTTAGGTTTGTTTTTTTTGTTTTCTTTTGTTTTTGAGAGGAAGGTTACTTCTCAATATGCAATATGCAGATAAAGATATTAATTAGCATTGTGATATGACCACGAGTTTATTTAAAAAAGTATGGAAACAATAATAGCTTACCAGGAACAAGGAATAACATTTTGTTTTGGTTTTATAATAAAATATGCCAGCACGTGGTGTTAATTGTGTTGAGATAATAAAGCTCTCTTGTATAATTATAAAGTAAACGATTGCACTTTGTCCACTCTCTCATGGCGTATATGCTGACGTGGTGCGAGAAAAGGATGTAAGTTTTTGGTCTCAGCCCTGAACAAGATTTATAAACCATGTAAGACTGTCCTGAACAGGGTTTGAACCTGTTGTAAACAAGGCATGGCTGCATGATTGCATGACTCTTTTATATACATGTACAGAACTCAGCAATATGGTCTCGGGGCGCGATATGTCCGCCCATATTTGGCAAGTTATCACGGCGACATCAGAAAACTTTTGAGAACAAGACAATAATTGTATGGTTGCTAGTATGCTCTAATTTCACACGGTTCTCAGGTTAATTGACTCCAACGGGGTTCTAGAAAAAATGTGGTTGTTCTGTATGGACATACGTTTTCTTTGTCGTTTACAGGGTCATGGTTTCAAACCTCTGCCTGCGGCCCACTTCCCAGTCGTAGACCAAGTACATCCCTACAAGTACCGAATTTCGTTGAAGCCCTTCGAAAATTAAAAAAAAAAAAACGCGAAGTAATCCGTTACACTCCTTTTTTTTTTAATAAGAATATACGTAGAATATTGTTTTTCGGGCCCAGGCTGAATATTCCTATTTTTCTGCCGATTTTAGGCTGAAAATATTCTTGCATTATTCCTAAGTTGTGATACAGCATATTTTATTGTATTTTATTCTACTTCTTTTTTTTCTACAACTTATTTTCTTGAAGAAATTAGCTGCACAGCTACTCTATAAATTTCCTTTATAAAGTATATTATGTATGTATGTATGTATGTTAAATTATAGCTTATGACATTTCTGTTGTAGAATTTATTGGGGTATCAATTACAAGTGTTCGGTATCTCCAATCATGGACAAAAGTCTTGGGGCAAATTTACATTTGTGGCGCTTTTTCACACGCGCCAAACAAACAGTCCTACGCGAATTCATCTACACTGGTTCCGCCCCCTCCCCTACAATGTTGCACACGTGTACACGCTATTTCTCCAGAGTTTCAACATTGTATTGGGGGGGGGGGGGGAGGGGGGGCGGGGAGGCAACGCATTTTGAAACGGAAAACAGTGTTTTTTTTTAAACTCCGTTCTAAAAACACAGAAAATTAATGCAATTACACAAGTGTCCCAAGGAATTTTGTCCACCACTGTAGATCTGTCTCGCGTTACATTGTGGACGTGCTCCATCGCTTTTTGTTGCAGTCAGCGAGGCCAAACTCTAAAATTACGAATCGGAGGATCATAGGCTTCAATATTTTAGAATAAAAAAGTAGGCCAAAATTTCATTTCATAGGCACTTTTTAAAACAACTTACTAACTCGCTGCCAATCTGGATTTCGATCTCTACATAATATAATTACTGCGATATTGAAACGAGCGAGTGCTGCACAACTTGACTTAACAACAACCAGACATTTGAAGCCTTGCCTCGATCCTCCCATGGCGCTGTTTTATTTTGATCACGGTGAAAGGAGGGAAACAGGAAGCGTGGTGCTGCATAGTACGCAGTTTAAGGCCTGGGAATAAGCACGCCTAGGAACGAGGCAGTCAAGCGACACGTGAATCAAAACCACGAGTGAACAAAGCGAAGCCGTTCTTGGCGCACTTCTAAGCTGGCTGAGAAAAGAAGTATTGCAATCAACTAGGCTGGAAAACAGTGTTTACCAACAGCCTTTAAGTTGAACAATACGTTCTGAACAGCAACCCTGGAAGAACTGTTCGGACAACCTCGATCTCAGGGCTCTCATTTAAAAAAAAAAAACTTACCGCTCCAGGGGGCGGTAAAATGAGAGACCCTGAGATCGAGGTTGTCCGAACGCAACACTTGCTTGAGGAAAGAATGGAATCATCATTATCATAAACTTTATTTAAGTGTCGTCGAGTTATTTAGCTGGGTGGATAATTAAAATTAATATTCAACAAATAGATTCCATATTGACGTGCGTCTGTTTAGTAATAGATCACAGATGACGTCAAAATGTGGTAAGACCAAAAAGGCGGCGGCACACGAGGTGATAGCCGAGTGCGTCACTGATGTTCTTACCACATTTTGACGTCTTAGGTGATCTATTACTGAACAGCTAGACGCACGGCGACATGGTCCTCTAATATGGCGGCCGGTAAATAGAGTGAAGATCTGGAATTTACTTTGGCTATCTAGTCGACTGATTTTCTGAGCCGAGCCGAGAAACATTTAAACAAGCACTTTTCCTTATAATTTAACTCATAGAATGGCTAAAAATCACAAGATAAGCCGGTATATTTATCGAAAAAAACGCGATCTTAACTTTATGACATCCACCGCCATAATTTCGAAATTCAAAATGCGCTGGGTTCCAAACGAAGGACGCTATTGAGCTCGAAGAGTTGTAAACAGATTAGTCTTCATTTGTACTCAGCCTGCAGTCTGCAGTCTGCAATTTGTGCCTGGTCTGCATTTTGCACCCGGTCTGCAGTCTACAGTCTGCAATCAGCAATCTACAGTCTGCATTTTGTACTGATCATCTTTTAACTGAAAAATTCGGCCGGGATAATAACAGTAGTACTAGCTTGATTTTTTTCGCCATGGTTGCTCGTGCACGATCTTGTTCTCGATCGTTTCTGCTGTGCAGGAAATTGATTTTAAACCGTTTGCTTAAAACCCACCCACCCCAACCCCCTGCTCAAAAACACAACAATGGTCCGACCCTAGTTATAAGGTTACAACGATGATGTGTATGTCACATCACACCGATCAGATTTTCAAGGTCGGCAAGCGACTGTAAAAAGACATAGCCCGGTCCATTTTCTAAGTTAAGTTGTTTAGCAACATGGTAGTATCTCATGAATAAGAAACATATCCATTTCGGTTCTTTTCAGGTAATTATTTTTCAGGAGCATTTTCTTTGAGGAGAATGTAGATCAAAATTAAATTAAAAGCAACCGCAAAATTGCAGAGAAACAGTTGAAAACAATGGTTTATTCACTCTTTTGGTTTGGCAATTTATGAGAGAAAAGAAGGAACCTGTTTGTGTTTAATAAAGACTTGGCATGTCAATCATGCGATCTCATTCATGTCCTGAAGCTCTACTCAAACGGAGATCAGATCAGAGCAGCGGTAAATAAATTTCAGAAGAACATAATATCTTTGCAGCAGGAGGTGCTAGGTCACCTTGAAATTGACAGCCACAAAATGTTAGTGTACAATCCAAAGACTTCAATTATCAACATTGTCGCTGTCCCGTCAAGCTGTCAATTGAGCCTAGTGCCCAACGCTCCATTTTACAGAGTGACAAGAGGCACAGAAACTGCTTTTACGCGTCCTGATTGGGTAAAATGCTTGTGGCGTAAGGCGCAAATGCCAAAAATTATGGGGGTTTTTTGCGGACAAAATTTCGAACGTGAATACATCAATGTTTTGTTAAATAAATTATTGTTATGCGTAATAATACAAATTTGAAAGTAACATAAATCAATTTTGTCCGGAATACATCAATTTTGAGTGACATACATCGATGTTGTGTAGCATGCATCGCTTTCCCAAATCATTCGTGCGTGACCGTATACAACTAAAAGATGTTCGATAAAACTAAAAGATGTTCGATAAAACTAAAAGATGTTCGATAAAACTAAAAGATGAGGAAGCGGAAATAGAAGTGACCGGAAGTTGGCTGGAAGAAGAGGCCAATTTGGCGGAAACAAGAGAGGATTAGGGAGTTTAAAATTCTGCGTTGTCTGGAGAACGTGAACCACGACGGCTAATTTTTCAACTTTATATTCCGAATTTAACGCTGCGTTCCATGCACAATTTCGAGATAGTTTTGCCAGTGAGAAACAAACAAAATGACTTTAGAGTATAGCGAGATTCGAAGGTAAAATATAAGTTTATTTTTTGATCGGCGTTGTCCTCGGCGTCGCTGTCGTGGTTTCTTAAACTCCCTAAAGTAAGATGCTCCCTAACCCCTAAACCCTGACTGACCGGAAGTCGGCTAGAAGGCCAATATGGTGGAAATGGAAGAGGATTAGGGGGATGCACGGATTTGGCTGCCCAACAA
This sequence comes from Platygyra sinensis, assembly GCA_019787425.1. Taxonomy (NCBI): domain Eukaryota; kingdom Metazoa; phylum Cnidaria; class Anthozoa; order Scleractinia; family Merulinidae; genus Platygyra; species Platygyra sinensis. The sequence continues at coordinate 15,995 of JAHPZR010004002.1, forward strand.
TCGACAGAGTTTTTATTCCTTTGGTAGACTACTGAAATGGCGCGGAAGGACAACGGAACACTGCGTCCTGCCACTCGGCTTAACTATTTTAGTCGCCGTTTAGCGAGAAAACGAAATACGCCTCTCGAATGAAGTGGGGGAGATCTCAGATTGAGTTAAAGACGACCCTACGGTTCTTGAAATTTCTTCATTTGCCCTTCACTTTTAATTTGATTGTAATAAGTATCTCGATTTTTCTTTGCTTCACAGACTTGTTTCTGAAGGGCAAGGTTATTGTTATTAGGAGGAATTTTAAACGGAGAGTAGCCGTTAGATTGTGCTTTAGCAAATTTTCTTGAGTTCATAGTTCTGTATGGTTTTCACTGTTAGGTGCTGGTCGCTTCGCAGAGTTCGACACCTTTTAGCCTGCATGGCAACCGTTCTAGTACGAACAGCTTTTTCAGCATTCTGACCGGGTGCAAATTGGAGCGAGAACCTCTGTGCTTACACAGTCGAACCTCCAGCTGCGACCTGCACCTCTCCTCAGCGACCAGTATTCCTAAATACCAAGAGTTCCCAAGTCAAATCACTATATTTGAAACTTCTTGTAACCGACAACCTCTCGTAAGCGGACACGACCACTTCCAGAGCTAAAAGTTTGAAATTTTCTTTTGTTTTTAACCTCCCGTAAGCGACCAATTGACCGATATTAGACAGGAACTAATGGATAATAAATTATAAGCGTTGTTACATTATGGTATTACTGCATAACACGAGAGACGGAAATTTCTCTATGGGAAGTACTTTATTTTTTCTCGAAATTGATTTCTTACATGAATAAACATTTAAAATTACGCCTGTTCTGCAGGCTAAATATGGGTAAGTCTCTGCACTTATCATATGCTAATCAGGCAACATTGTCAAGAACCGTAGGAGTTGTTCATAAGAAGGGCGTTTAAATCTGAGATCTCCCCCCTTCACCTGAGAGGGCGACTAAAAAAGTTAAGCCGAGTCGCAGGACGCAGTGTTCCTTTGTCCTTCCGCGCCATTTCAGTAGTCTACCAAAGGAATAAAAACTCTGTCGATTGTTGGGCAGCCAAATCCGTGCATCCCCTAATCCTCTTCCATTTCCACCATATTGGCCTTCTAGCCGACTTCCGGTCAGTCAGGGTTTAGGGGTTAGGGAGCATCTTACTTTAGGGAGTTTAAGAAACCACGACAGCGACGCCGAGGACAACGCCGATCAAAAAATAAACTTATATTTTACCTTCGAATCTCGCTATACTCTAAAGTCATTTTGTTTGTTTCTCACTGGCAAAACTATCTCGAAATTGTGCATGGAACGCAGCGTTAAATTCGGAATATAAAGTTGAAAAATTAGCCGTCGTGGTTCACGTTCTCCAGACAACGCAGAATTTTAAACTCCCTAATCCTCTCTTGTTTCCGCCATATTGGCCTCTTCTTCCAGCCAACTTCCGGTCACTTCTATTTCCGCTTCCTCATCTTTTAGTTTTATCGAACATCTTTTAGTTTTATCGAACATCTTTTAGTTTTATCGAACATCTTTTAGTTGTATACGGTCACGCACGAATGATTTGGGAAAGCGATGCATGCTACACAACATCGATGTATGTCACTCAAAATTGATGTATTCCGGACGAAATTGATTTATGTTACTTTCAAATTTGTATTATTACGCATAACAATAATTTATTTAACAAAACATTGATGTATTCACGTTCGAAATTTTGTCCGCAAAAAGCCCCCATAAAAAATAGCACATCCGCAATTTTCTCGAAACCATAGCTACCTTTCTCAAGCGGGACTTTTCGAAATAAGAATCCACGCTCTACGCTGAACTGCCTGGTTTTTAGCCATTGTAAGGGAGTTATCATGTCCGAAAGCAAAGATCAAACGAGATTGCTTGACGAGTTTTTCAAGTCTTTGGGAGAAGTTGACGAGGAAAGTCAGAAATGGAAGCAAATCCATGAAAGTGTCAACAAAATGCTGCAACTGTGGTTTGAGTTTGTGGCCAGCAGAACCGGAGAATTCGCAAAAATCGAGCTTTATGGCAGCTCGGCTGAAAACTTAAAAAATTATTCCTTTGATGACGTTGGAGATCTTGACTTACTGTTGGTTCTTGGCAGCGATTTTGCTGTCGATGAAGCCAGGTTGGAATACTTACCCAGAAATCCAGCATTTGCGAAGATAAAAGGAACTGGGCATCCGCTGCTGCAGTCATTTCAAGCTGAAGACACAGAATACATTTCTGCTTCAGATGTAAAGGAGCTTTATCCCATTGTTGACATTTTTTTGTTTAGTCTTACTTTTTTTCCTCGATTAATTAAAGCAACGACGTCTCATTTTCCTGCGCCACTGTTAAGTTCCACTCTACGCGAAAGGGACACTTTTAGTCCTGCTTTGACATTGGATTTTTCCGCAAAAATGGAGTCTCCCAACATTTTGTCTCGACGTCTAGAACAATTGAAAGGGCTGGACTTTCAGAGTGTCGATCCCATCGAGTTAGAGATACTACCTGCATCGCTGTGCTCGATAAGGAATGTAGATTATACTTCGCAACATGCAGAACTGTTCGACGAATTTTTACAACATTGTAAGGATTCGGTGCAATCGCTTTGTAACAATCCAAGGGGTATTCTTCAAGGAATTCCTAATTTCGCTTGCAAAATGTGGTTTAGTGAGAAAGCAAAAGAGATTAAAAAACGATTGCACCACATCGAGAATCCCTCGAGAATCGAAAGTGAAAGTAAAGCGGAAAGCAGCGCCGCAATGGTCGTCAAGCCGGAAGTTGAGGTCGTTGATGACATTCAAAACAAATCGTGCATGTGCAAACAAATTGACAAGGCAGTTTTGCGCAAAGATTGCGCAAAGAAAGTGAATTTAAAACCGGTAATAGAGGAGGAAGTGGTAGGCCGCGTTGGGGCGAGCAGGGAAGTTAACAGCTGTAACAACACTATCAACGCCGAGCTGCAATCTCAAGATGACGACCATGTTGTAACTGAACCAGACAATCAAAGGACTCGCCAAGGTCCAAAAGATGGCTCTTTTAGTCAAGCATTTCAAAGGTTTTTGGAAAAAGATATAGACGCATTCCTGGAGTGGTTGCTGAAGGAAAAGGCAGAGGACTTCCTCAGTTACATTGACACGGTTGAACCAGTAAAAGAACTGCAATGCCCCTTTGCAAGCGAATCAGAAAAATATACACAATCGGTGTCATTTGACATTGTCCCAGCCCTCCAAGCTCGAGGATGGCCCAAGGCCGTTGCTGGAGAGTGGATCGATCGAAAACGAGCATGGCCACCCCCTGCCACCGTACACAGAATTATTCAAGAGGGTTTCCATCTGGTGGTTAAACCTCCCAAAACCGGCGGATGCCCTGAAACTGACTTCCGGCTGTCTTTTTCGCACGCGGAGTATCTGTTAAGTCGAGCACTGAACGACATGCAACGCCAGTGTTACCGTGCTCTCAAGAAATACCATAGCCTGTATCTTCGAACAGAGCCGAAATGCTTGGTGACGTACCATCTCAAGACACTCTTCTTGCGAACTTGCGAGAAATCTGGAGCAGGGATGTGGACAGAAGACAACACATTACCAGAAATCCGAGTCTTATTGCGTCACGAAAACCGCACGTCAATCAAATGGAACTTAAAAAATGGCGTCCCGATGCTATAAAGAAATGTATGGGATCTGAAACAAAATCTCAATTTTCGCTAGCTTAAATAAATTAATTTCGATGTGCCGACCTTTCGCTGATAAATAATATGCAACTGCTCTACAAAGCGAAGGTTTTTTTACTGTTTCGCTCATTCTTCGGGCCGCCAAATAGCATCAAAATAACAAGGATTTATGGTTCTACTTGCTTACTAGTTTCATCAAAATACCTCCACTTACCTTGACTTCAAAGCTCTGTGCTGCCCGTGTGTTTCAAGCTTCCATCGGTGCCGACCCCTCAAAATTTTCCTCAAATTACGGTCGTTTTAAGCAAGTAAAATAAATCCTTTCAAGATAAAACAGAAGGCCGCCCAGCAACACCAAAAAAGTGCTTCATCACGAATGGTTATAGCCTTCTCTGAGGGTACGAATGTCCTGCAGGATGCGAAGAAACGCGAAGAACAACCACTTTCCATCGAGCAAAATCCACCATATTTACTTCAGCTTAGCCTCCTGGCAGTTTTACATGTTCTACCGCTGTCTAAGTATCTACAGGCTCAAAAATGGGAAAAATCGCGCGAAATTACGAATGGTAATATATGGGAAGACTTAATTCACTTATTGAATTCCGGCACTGAGAATGTCTCATGTTTTGCTCGATTTCGAAAAGAAAGCCCTTGATTTTAAGCTTCAAGTCACTGATTCCCCGTTGTCTTATATACATCAGCAGCACAGTAGACAAGCTGAAATTGCTCTGTCAATGATATACATCCCATATCCAATTCTGAAGAAATGGCATGAGCTTGTTGGAATCAAAGACGAGAGAGGAAATGAGTTGAACTACATTGACCTTCTTAATTTTTGGATTCCTGGTCAATGGTTCAAAATAAGCAAGGACAACAGATCAAGAATCCAAATAAGATCTTTTCTTTTTCCTATTCTCGGCATACATTATATCAACAGTGCTTAACCTGTGAAGCACATCACAGAGCGATAAGCGCCGCCATATTAGATTTTATTGTTCTAGAGTGTAACATGATATACCGCTGACAATTTTTAGCGGGCTCGAAATGTCCGTGATTTCTGGTAATGAGGACTGCCTGCATGATGGAGCTTCTGGAGAACCTTCACTACGCACTCACAGAAAAATTCCTGAGGCATTACTTTATCACAGATTACAATTTGTTCGATGTGAAAAAAATTGAAACTCCGCATGTTTTAGATTCACTTGCCGTGAAAGTTGAACAGTTCATGAGAAACCCAACAGGAGTTTTGCCAGAGCCGATCCCGGGAACAAGATCACTTGAAGTGCCTTGCAAATGCAATGACGAAGCGACTACAGAACAGGTGGATTCCCTAGCAAGAAGTGACACAGAACAGCGTGGACAGCTTGTAACAAAGAACCAAGGGAACACATACAGTTCATCTCAAAACATGTCTTCAAGGACAATGTCACATACAAGTACTGATGAAGACGCGATCAGAAAGAACAATTCCAGAGAAATCGCAACGAACGCTTGGCAGGGCGCTCGATTCCACGATTTGAAAGATCAGTACATTCAAATCTGTGTTGACCTGCTCACAAAAGCGGCTGAAGATGGCAACATGGAGGAAGTCGATGATCCACTTGAAAGGTCTTTGGTGGAAGACATCAGAGATTACCAACGTGTACAAGTTTCATCCTCAGAGGCTGTTGGAACAGTTCGAGAAACGGTGGCAATCCGCATACGCATGGATATATGCAAGCTGTGAGTTTTACACGAAGCAGTCTATGTTGGCTGGCATTAAAAACAATGTGAAAGTGATCAAGCACATGGTTTTACAGGATGGGTTTATCGGTTCTCCCAGGGATTATAGTCTCCTATTACCCGTTGATACCTTTGTGAACGTCTATAGAAGAATGCAAAGAACCCTAAAGAGTATGACGCCAAAACAACCCACTGACAAGAAAGACGACATTCCATTGGACTAGTAAGTAGTTCTCGTCTACTCTCGAAATAGTAACAAAGAGAAAGCTTTCTTTTTTGGGGGGGCGGGGGGGGGGGGGGGGGGGATCGTTCTTCGACTCTTAGCTTCTTAAAACCCATTCCACCATTCCTGCTATATCGGAAACACTCCTCATAATCTACCAAAATAGCATAGTTAATAGGAAAATTCTAGCCATAATTTATAATAAGTACTCAGATAGCAATGCTTGTTTCCAAAAGCTTTGCCACTGATTGTAAAAGGATGAAGAACATAGTACTGAGCAGTATAGAGACCAAAGCAGCCCATGACCAGAATGGACAATAGCATTAGCTTACAGTGCTCATATTATAAGTTAAGACCAACTATTTAGTCACCTTGAAAAAAATTCGGACTATGTAGTAAAAGGTGCTTAAAATCGAATCACAATTAGCGAAACTTCCTAATGTAGGATGGTAATGTTTTAGTTTAGAGGTTTTAAAAAGGAACTCCCAATTGACACCAAAACAATGTGGTTTTCCCTTGGAGCGCGCTTTTCCAAACCTTGGGAACGCGACTGGTTCATTGCGAGTTTTAACTTAAAGGGGCTCAGTCACGTTTGAAAAGCTTAGCTAAACTTTTGAAATTCGTTGTTTGCAATCCGTGTCAATCTTCTCCATCCTTAACCATCCTTGTTCCTTTATGGTTTATTATTATCTTTTTAACGTTTTTCTATCTTTATAAAGTGTTATTTTTAGGTTTCCTTCAATTTAACGGTTATGTTTTCGATGTTCAAAATAACTCAAGATGCCGTGACTGAGCCCCTTTAATACGTCGAAATATTCTAACACAGTACAAGCATGCTCGGTCCTTCTCAGTGCCGCAGATGTATGCCTACCAAGAAAGGGCGGGTGTGGGAGGAGGGTGGGGGCAGGAAAGACTATGATCACGTTGTAAATAAGCTAGTAGTAATCGTAGGTTACAGAGTGCGTTCGAGTTTTGGTAGGTTTGGTATGTTAAAAAAGAAAAACTTCTAGGAATCTAGGGACAGAATTTTGTGCCTGAGCTGCTACGTAGGCGTGAAACTGGTCTCCCTTTAGCAGGGGCGAAAACAAATGAATTGATCGCAAAGCACGCGGTTCATGACGAATTTTACTTGTCAGGTCAAGTGTCCTAACACGGTCCCTCTCAATGTCGGGAAGGGAAGACTATGATCACATTGCCCATTGCAGAAACGTGAAACGTGAAACGTGAGAGGACTGGGAAAGAGTATGGTTGTTTTCCGTTTGTTGGAAAATCTAAGATATTCAAATAAAAGATTAACTAAGAGGAGGAGTTTGAGGAGGAAAATGGCAAAATGATAGCTCTTCAATTGTCACCTAAAATAGAGAGTTTGTATGGACTGGGCAGACAGGCCACAAAATTAGAAAGGTTTGTATGGAATTTTAAAATTTTTGCAAGGCTCCCATTTGGACAATTTTCTGCTGACAACTCTCAAACTTGGCTGCGTAGCTATTCATTCAATAACATTTCAGTTGAAATGTTTATATTTTCAATCTAATCAATATCATAAACGCGTCCCAGTCCTCTCACGTTTTATTCAACAATAAGTGGTACACAAATTTAAAATTATGGTTAATGTATACTGCATGGAACTGCCGTAGTACATCACGATAAATTGGTCAAAGAAAAGCGTGATTAAAAAATTACAACCAAGTTTAGACGCATAACAAGTATTGTACCCACGATCGCAGGAAAATGGATGTTACGAAAGAAGACCTGAGAAATCTAAGCAGAATTGGAGCTTAAAATGCAAGTTCACAAGGGTAGTCCAGATTGTGCTGTCGATCAGATTTTACACAGTTTATTGAATAATGTCCTAGTCCTTGGAACGTAGTAAAGATTGTAAGAGTTACAATGTAATAAAATCGTTTATAAAATCGTAATCTGCTCCGTTCTTTAAGACTACTGAGAGAAGAATCCTTTGAAAACGAGCCTTGCGCAGTCATCGTTTTTCCTGGTAAGTGCGAAGTCCGTTGAAGGCAGCACGACACCCAATGACGAATCAATAAGCATGCATAATATTACACGGTATCTAACTTACCAAATTTGGTAGCACATTAGAACTCCTGTTAGTAAAGAGTTCCCTAAATATGAACTCCACCGTGAGGGGCCTTTGTCAGAGAGAAACAGAAATATGACCCTAAATGCAGGATAAAAACTGCGTGAGAAAACAAACGCAACATGCAGAAAGCTATTTTTTTTGATGCTCCACCTACAACCGGGAGGGGGTTCTCCTAGAAAAATTGGGTGGGGGTGTGCGGCCCGCTTCCCAAAACCCTTACCCTATTTATGACCAAAATCTGCGATATTGCCTACCCTATTTATTAGACCAGACTGTAACCATAAATTTGAAGGGCTTTTGTTGATTTTCTTTTGGATAATGATGAAAAAGTGACTTCTCCTTAGAAACATGCCCGTATCAAGGCTAGAGTGCAAAAACCATACCCCATTTATGACCAAAATGGCCAAAATTGGCTAAAATCGATACGCTATTTATGACCAAAACGGTTGAAAAACTATACTCTTAGGAGCCGCACATACATATATAGCCCATGTAACGGAGTATTCCCCCGGGCACCTACAGAACGACCAGCGTACCAGCGGCGTAGGTTGCCTATATTGTAGGCTGCTCACCCAGAAAACTCACTCACTGCGCGAGTTTAATTTTCTCAAGCCTCTAGCTAGCACAAACGTTACGTCTCAAACTGGTCTTGACTTGCTAGCCTCGTTAAATTTGCTGTTGTTGTTACTACTTCTGTTGTTGTTGTGGTCGTTGTTTGTTGTTTGCTACGGCAGTTGATGTTGTTAATCTTCCCCTTTCCTCTTGCCTCTCGTGGAAATCTCCTACGCTGAGCAGACTCTGGCATTAACCACCTTCTCAGGCTGGAACTACCTTGCTAAGCAACGGGATTTTTCCTCATGAATAACAACTGCGCGTCAGCTCACACCAGGTTTTTCTTTATCTAGAACCATTCCTTTCCTGTAGAATAACCAAAGATAAATTTATACCCAGTGAGAAGAAACCACAGAACGAATGCAACAGCAAGGTCAAACTCTATACCTAAGCATAAGCATAATAATGGCGATTTTACTCTATAGTGCGGCACTCCATGGGAACCCCTATTAGAAAGAGGGTGCTTGGCATTAGAAGAAGGGTGCGAAACGGAACCGGTAATTGCACTTTCAAAATTGTTGTATTAGTTAATCTCTTGGCACTGACAGGTAACATTCCGATCTTGCCAGAAACAAACTGTAGTCATGAAAGAATGAAAGATGCGAACGCAGCCATAACACTACTGGAAAAATGACCTGAAAAAATTCAGGCTTTGAATGGGATTGGAACCCACGACCTTTGCGTTACCGGTGCAATGCCCTACCAACTGAGCTATCAAAGCCACATGAGAGCGGTCGTGTCTGGATTCGGCCCTTTATGCTTAATGGACTGTTGGACATCTATTACCATGAAACTGTAGTCAGTTTACTACTGCCACGCACTGCTTCACACAATTCAGTTTCACTGTTTTCCCCTCAACTTTATATACCATTTATTTAAAAACAATTAAAGCCGCCAGAAACAACAAGAAAAATTAAGCTTACAGCAAGTCATTAGCTCTTTGCAGTTCCTCAATTTTCTGTTCAGTTTGTGCCATCCATTTCTGGTACTTTTCACCCCAGGATGTCTTAATCTACAACCAAAATGTAGAAAATGCGATAGTTCATCAAGTCACAACCAGAAAAACAAACAATTACAAACAGACATGTAACCCTGGCAACCGGTAAGGAGCAGTTGGGTGTTTGCTGAAGTTTACTTTTTATCTTGAAGTCCTAATTTGGTCAGCAAACACGCGTGTCTAGGACCTTGAGCACCAAGTAAGCGAACGTGAAAAGTGACTTGCGCGAAAGGAAAATCCATGTAGCTGGACGGTACCTCATTTGGGCCCTGGATCCCGTAGGTCGATACGGGGGGAATCTGTCGTAGGTTGGGGTTGCGGGCGTAGGCTGTAGGTATGCAGGGATGACCCATTTGACTTAATTGATCCCTCATTAAAATAAATATGGAATGAAAGGGGGAAGAGAAATCTGCCATCGTGAGTCGTGAATTTACGTATATTCTGGGGACGACTGAGATGTTAAATGATAGGTTTGTTGGTCGGAACCTTCTAAGAATCGATGCTAAGAAGTGTGTGAGACATGACTTTGGGCGCGTTCGTTTGGGATATTCCGGAATAAGAATCCGGAATGAAATCTAGGTATTCCGGAATGAGAATAGCTCCCAAACAAACGCTTACTTTTCGCATTATTCCAATTAATCTTATTCCGGATTGATCCCAAACGAACGCGCCCTTAGTTATCATCTGCAAAACAAGAATTAAAACTTGCCAATTATGGTGGATATCAATAAAATAGGTCTCAGACCCTCTAGAAAAATGAACGCCACATAAAACGATTCAACCTTTACTGTAGCTTTTAAAGGAATGGTAGAGAGACAGAGTGACGTTTTTTGATCAAGTCTCAGACCAGAATAAGCCGTTGTGTTGCCCTTTGAACAGCTGAACACAGATCGGTGAAATTTACTGCATATCAGCGAGTACGAATCAAGCCGGAAGGTAACTGAAGCCTGTTTTGGGGGGCTACAAGAAACTGTCACAAAAGCGAGCCAAAAACAGTAAACTAGCAGATGACATTCAGAAAGTTGAAAAATTTCAGTAGAATTGAAAAGCAAAGGATTGTTTCCTCGAACAAGCCAGTGAATCTAACTAATATGGTGAAACAGGTGACAGGCACGACTTAACTGAGAGCTGCGATCTTGAAACTAAAACCTAAACTGAAAAGAAACCGCTCCATTTGTAAAAGTCTATAGCCCTGGAAGGGTGACTTCCTTATAACAAGGATGTCTTAGAGTGTTTAGCCTCAAAGGTCCACAGCAAGAGCTTTTGAGGTAGTTTTGAGGGTGTTGGCCACACCCCACCCCCCCCCCCCCCCCCCCATGTTCCCCAGTCCCCATCCCCCCTTTAAAATATATAATATTAAAGTATGTGTTGTTTTAGAATTGGTACCTCTTAGGGATGAAAAATATTTTCACGTCATGCCCTCAAACCAGGATCTTTGTCTATGGGGTTCTTGTCAAAACTTCTGACCATTACCTTTTTACATCAGAGTCATTCTGGGGTCTAAAGTTAATTACCTCTAACATGAGCTTTTCCTCTTTTTGAACACCATTCTGCTTCCTTCCTGCTCAGTTCCTCTAACAAATCATCAATTTGCAGCTGAAGATCTATTCCCTTTGAATGTAATAATTTGTTTTCTTCTTGAAGCTCCTTGTTTTGCTGTTTTACTTTTTCTAGTTCAGCTACTAGAGTCGAGTCTGACTCTCTGGCCTGTGAGTGTTCAAAGATTGAAGCAGAATTCATGTTCAGTAATCCTTGAGGTAAACTTGTTCTATAACATGGCTGGTCGAGCAGCATTTACTTAATCCTAAGTAAACAGCTGGGTGTATTAAGCTACTATTAACAACAAAAATAACGACTTTATTAAAGGTAACATCTTGGTTGAGTAAAAACTTTGGAATTCTGAGTGAAAAAGTATGTGACTGGAGCCTCATTCTCCAGGCCTCATTTGTTCCCCAGAAAAGCTGCTAAAATCCAGCAGCATCTCTCACTTTTAATACCTCCTTCTGCTAGGCTTACGAATGCCTGCTTATGGATGTTGGAATCTCAAAGTCAGCTTTCTCTTATTCCCTGATATCTACAACTCATATCATTCTCTTAATATGCATTCTTTTTAGTTGACAACTGTGACTTTCAGCTATGTCATCAGCCCCAGTGAGTAGCCTGCAATAGCAGCCGTTTCGTTTTCCTTTTCCAGGCAGAGATCTAACAAGCAAACACCTGCCAGGCAGGCCACCAGTGAGAGATCATCTCAATTGTTAAGATACATCTCCCTTAGAAATTCAAGAGTTCAGCTCTTCTGTTATTAGGTTAGCATTCCAAGCAGGCAGTGAGTGCATAATAGAAGCCGAAGCTCATATGAAGCCTTTTGCATACATAATGGACTTGGGTAATAATATTTGTACCTGTTTTTTCAACTTCCCTTTTAAGTTCCTCCAGTTCTTCTCTGTGCATTTCCTTCAAGGCTGCAATATTTCATGCAATGTCTTCACTTGCGGGTTGCTTTCTTTCATCTTGCTTGAAGTTCACCATCCAAAGACCTAGTTCTCTCTTTTACTGCAGTGTTCAAGGCGGTCTGGTGATCCAGTGGTTGTACTCTCACCAACATGTGGTGTACCTGTGGTTATATTATTCTTTGTCCTTTTTTAATGATTGTAGTGTTTTTAGCTTTGCGGAGCTCATCCAGGCGTCTCTTTAGATCTGAAACTTGATGCTCAAGCTGAAATGACGTAATAGACTACTGGGACTGCTAAGGTACTGGAATAAATTAGTTAGACTAAAATAAATAGCCTATTCTACATAATAATATTTCTACATAAATTGTAAAATCATACTGCGGAATGGAGTCACAGAGTCTACATGGGAATGTTACTTTCCAGAAATATCCATGAAGAAAGCCCAGGGAGGGAGGGTACTTAACAACATTTAATATGGGGGAGGCTCTGCCCTGAGGTCCAACCCCTTACCCTCTTAATATATAGTACTATTTTGGTAGAGAAAGTACCCCTTTTATGTACTTTTTATTGAGATGAACTGAGAAAAGGTACCCCTTTCACATACCTACTTTAGAACACTGCACCCCCTTTCTAAGCCCTTGAAATGAAGTTAATGAACAACATTAAGGGACAATATTAAGCATTACCAGAAGAAATGGCCATAAGTGTGTCTATTCGAAATATTTTAATTAACCCTTAAAGTCTTGATAGTGCCATATGGCACAAAATGCTATAATAAGCTTAATATTTGGCCTATTTATTTCAAATTTGGACTCCAACAAGATCGTTGAGAGATCTTCACATTGGGACCATAAAATCATAACCCCTCCTGAATATTACCAGTCTTGATTAACCACTCCTCAAGTTTTTAAAAACTTTTGCGCTTTACAATTTTTGAGTCAAGTGAATATCTGTTAAAATCTTCACACCCAGAGCTGTAAAATTAAGCTATTAATTAGGGGTATACCCAGTATATAAAAGGAATAACTTAGACATTTTTGAACGTTTTCATTTTTTTACTTTGCAGACTCCTCGCTTCAATTTGTAACGTCTTGTATGTTTGTTGTGGTGATTTAGGACATATCCCAAACAATACCTTTCCACTGATACATAACTTGTGGCCTTTTGATTCACTGTTATCATAATTTTTTTAACAAAGTACAGTTTTTTCTCCTCAAAACGACCCCATTTCCCTACCCTTTTATATATCTCAACTTGTGAAATCCTTACCCTTTTATATGCCTAAAGCCTGAAAAAAGGTACCCCTTTCGGGCGGAGTCTCCCCGTATGGGCCATTATAGGGAGTCCCCCGCGGGGAGAAAGGGGGTGCAGATGCAAAATTATTGGAATGTACATTTTAACCTTGTGATGGATTTTAAAGACACTACTAAAAGACTGTTGCAGCACAGTATGAACTTGTACATTCTTTGTTTTGTGTCAAATTTTAGTTGTAAACATTTGAATTTGCAGTCTTTCTTCACCTCTTTAATGCGTGCCTGAGAGAAAGAATCCACAGAAGCTCCCTCGCTTGTTTTTCGGGTTCCACAACCCTGTTCCAAAAGTTTTGCTCCTTCCAGTTGACGTAGATTTCTTCGGAGTTGAACGCTGAGTTGCCATTTTATTTACTAAACGTGATCTTGTCACGCTCGGCTGGGATCTGGACCGAAGGTCAATGAGTAAAGAGGGGTGGATGCTAAGCCGCTTTCCGCCATTTTTGGAAAAAAAATATTTAGCTGAAATTCAGATGGAACTTTGTTAGTGGATTTAAATTTGATTTGACAGCGATCGAAGAACAAAAATGCCACTAAATATTCTTCGAGGCCTCTTTAGAGGTGCGACACGTGGTGTGATGACGGGAAAGAGAGGGAACAAGAACTTTTACAAAGGTATTTTCTGTCCGAATCATTGAACTCGAAACGATATATTAGTTTAATAAGCCGGAAATATTGATTATTTTCTTACCTGAATCTGCCAAGAGGGGATGAGGTGGTTTTCTTTGTATACTCTGCAGGGGTGGGTTGGTGCAGTAAGGGTGTTTAGGCCAGCCTAAAAGCGTAGCTCCTGGCCTTGGCCGGGTTGTTCAGTGGCCGATTAAGCTAACCCAGGAAAAAAGTAGAATTTTGATTTGAGTTTTGTAACTTTGCGGTGAAGTTTTCTATTTATTGTTTGGCTTTCTGTTTTG